>HG995146.1:3137500-3364985 GCA_905333015.3 Bombus campestris
TAAACCCAAATTCTCTTACGTCACCTTAACCGGCCACCTCTAAAACATCCGCTGGACATAGGATACCTTCCCACCCTGATAAGGAACTTCCAAGAAGCATAACCCCGAATTGTTTTACGATACCTTAGCCGACCACCTCTAAGATATCCACTGGACATACCTTCTCACCCTGATAAAGAACTTCCGAGAATAATCTCCCCTCCATCATTACCATTGTTCTCACCTAGTATTTAAACCCCGAATAATGACAGTCAAGACAGTCAGAGTCTGAATCGCGAAACGCTACTGGAATATTGTAATATTGGTACTCGAACACTCCTGAGAAATAAAGTTTTTACACATATCATCGCAAGAGTTATTTTTTACGTGACATTTTGGCGATCCTGCCAGGATACATCAACGTTGGATAAAACAAGACTACCGTTTTGGCCTACGGGACATCCGACCAAAGGTGTATCAAGCAACCTGCACTGAGAACGACGATTTTACTAGTGAGTAGAACCATTTATTTAAAAAAAAAAAAAAAAAAAAATCGATCGACTGTATTCGGTGACATCAGACTCCGACGATCTATTACTCTGAGATGGATAAGAAAGATGATAAGAAAAATACACTTGTCGCTTCGGCTAGCGTTGATCCGAACCTACGGGCAATTTTGGATATGATGCAGCGCCAGAACGAAGAACATAAAGCGACTGTAAATAATTTATATAAATTAATTCGCGATGAAAGCACACAACGCATTAAAGAAATAGAATTAATAGGGAAAACTATGGCCGAACTCAAGCTAGGAGCACGATCCTCCGTGGATACTTCCGAATTTAACTCAATCATGACAGACGATATTAGTTTTGCCAGCAGAAGTACTACCCAGAACACTCGTATAGCGAAACCTCCAGCCGACCCAGCAAACTCCGAGGACGAAGAAGAAGAACCAGCCTCGTGCGGACGACTCACGTTCGACGCGAAAACTAGCATCGAGTTCATCCCAGTCCTTAACGGTCAAGATGATATCGGAGTGGAGGGATTCATCAAACGGGTAAGAGAAGCTAGATCGGAATGTAAAGAAAGACGTGCTCTATTAAGACTAATTCTAACCAAACGTATTGTCGGCGAAGCTGAAAGAAGCATTAGACATTCAGTCATCGAGACATATGGCGACTTATTTGAAAACCTGAGAAAGTTCGTATCAATTAATGTAACTTCAAACGGGGCACGCGATAAACTACAAAGAACTCGTCAAAGTCTTAACGAATCAGTACACGGATATGTCAAAAGATTCCGACATAATCTCAATGAACTTGTATACGCGTTGCAACACGAAATCCGCGATCCGATTCGACGAGCAGTCACGATAGACTTAGAAAACGAACGTGCAACTAAAATATTCATATTAAATCTAAAACGTGCAACTAAAATATTCATATTAAATCTAAAACCTGAGATAGAAATCAGAACATCAAGTACAAAACCGCGCACCTTACAAGAAGCACAAGATGCCGCGTTCGAAGCAGAATTATTAATCGGAGAAATCGAACGAAACCGCGGAAACCAGCGCAGCCAGCAAATAAGGGCTCAACCATTCACCCGAGGGAATGCGTCATCACCGCGTAACCCCCCACTCAGGAGCAGTCCGATGACTACAGCCAGTCGTCAGCAGATAAACGCTCAGACGAACAACGATAAGGCTATCTCTGGAAACCGATTTAACCAGTTAGAAGGGAAACTACTACAAGAAAGAGCGAAAATGAAATGTTTCAGGTGCAACCAAATGGGACATACCGCAAATTACTGCCGAAATTTTCAATCGGCCAGCCAGCGAAACCTTCCGCCCCCGCGCAACTACAATATAAACATGGAGAATACGGGACAAGAAGAGGAAACGACACTACCAGAACCTCCAGAGATATCATACGAGTACACGCAACAACAGGAAGACTTCTATCCATTGGAGTTCGATCAGGAACAGAAACCAAACGATATTTAATTGATACCGGTGCGGGGATAAATTTAGTTAAAAGATCAAGCGCCACGTTCAAACCTAAAAAGACAGAAGCTAAAACATTTTACATGGGCAATGACAAATACCAAACTGACGAAACAGTAGACTTTCAATTCTTTAACATCATGAACACATTTCACGTTGTACCAGACGATTTTCCTTTAATAGAAGACGGAATAATTGGCTTACCTATGCTTTCTAACTACTCATACCAAATTAGCAACGAATCAATACAACTAAACGGGAACGAAATATTTTTTCAGGAACCGAAAACCATTCTCCCAGGGGAAACCAAAGTCGAGACAATTTATCTGGATAAAGTTCCGACGAGAGTATGTTTCTGCAATACTGGTGAGCAACCAACTGTAATTACTAATGATCTTTCTTATGAAAACGATCTCGATAAAATTGCTAAAATGAATCAAATAATTAGACTAGACCATATTGAAGAAAAACTTCGTATTCCTATTGAAAAGATCCTCCTACATTACATAGACGTATTTAACTTAAAATCCGATACCCTACCTTGTACCAACTTAACAAAACACACCGTCACCTTACGCGAAAACAAAATCGTCAATACCAAATCATACCGACCTCCCGAAGCCCATAAAGCAGAAATTGAAAAACAAATGAAAGAAATGTTAGATAAAAATATTATCGAAGAATCAGATTCTCCTTACAACAGTCCAGTATGGGTAGTACCCAAGAAACCAGACGCATCAGGCAAACAAAAATGGCGTATAGTTATCGACTTTCGAAAGCTAAATGAACTTACCGACCAAGACGCTTATCCATTACCGACAATCGACGACATCTTGTCACAATTAGGCAACGCCAAATTCTTCTCCGCTCTAGATTTATCTTCAGGATTCCACCAAATACCTATGGATCCCGACTCAAAGAAATATACAGCCTTTAGCACACCTCAGGGACACTTTCACTATAATCGTATGCCATTCGGTTTAAAAAACGCCCCAGCCACCTTCCAACGCATGATGGATACCGCGTTACGAGGATTATTGAATAAATACTGCTTCGTATACCTTGACGACATAATAATATTTGGTAGTACAATTCAACAGCATAATGAACACCTTGCTATAGTATTACAAAGACTAAAAGAGTTAGGACTAAAAATCCAACCCGATAAATGCGAATTTCTAAAACCTGAATTAGAATACTTAGGACACGTCATAACACACGAGGGCATAAAGCCAAACCCTAAAAAGATTTCCGCAGTTAAAGACTTTAGGATTCCCAAAACACCAACAGACGTAAAATCATTTCTCGGATTAGCAGGATATTACAGAAAATTTATCAAAAACTTTTCCAAACTCGCTAAACCATTAACAGACCTCACAAAGAAAGACAATCCTTTTAGATGGACAGAAACGCAACAAACAAGCTTTGAAACACTAAAGGAAAAGTTATGCTCAGCTCCAGTTTTAGTATACCCAGACTACACGAAAACATTTACACTTACCACAGACGCTTCCAATGAAGGAATAGGCGCGATCCTGTCACAAGACGGACATCCCTGCTGCTACATATCACGAACACTCAACCCACCAGAGAAAAATTATTCTACCACCGAAAAGGAATTATTAGCTATCGTATGGGCAGTTAAAAGACTCAGGCAATACCTGTTAGGAAGACGATTTGTTATTCGAACCGACCACCAAGCACTCACTTGGCTCAAAAATTGCAAAGACCCTTCCTCGCGTTTAATTAGGTGGAGACTCAGACTAGAAGAATACGAATATGACATTCAGTACTACAAAGGTAAAGAAAACACAGCAGCTGACGCACTTTCCAGAAAAATTTACCAAATTACCGACAAATCAGTCTCAGACACACCTGTAAACTTTAAAAACATTATAGAACACTTCAACGCATGGTCAAAAGACACTACACCGCCGAAACGACTTAAAATCACGCCAAACGACCACACATTCTATCAATTGAAAAGAGAAACATTAGGCCCGCTCGACAAAGATACTTGGATTCGGAAAATTGTTGAACTAACCAAGAAATACAAGAAAATCGGAATAGGAGATAACAGTTTTACCGAGACCGAAAAAGCTAGAATCAAAGTAACACTCATGTTTATCAACGATCAAATTGAAGAAATAACTTTTGCATACGAACCGATACAGACCATAACCGACGAACAAGCTCTAGATATTATACGCGAAAATCATAACGACATTAGTGGACACTTAGGTATTCAAAAGACATATAATAAAATCAAAGACCAATTCAAAATCCCACACCTCATGGAAAAGATAGAAGATTTTATAAAAAATTGTGATGCCTGTCAACGACAAAAGCTAGTTAGAATCAGACCCAAGGAACAACCTATAATTCCTCAGACACCAGTAGAACCGAACGAAAAGATAGCCATGGATCTAATTGGCCCTATGCCTAAAACCACACGCGGAAATCAATATATCCTTTCGATCCACGATGACTTAACGAAATATCTCGTTTTAGTACCACTGAAAACACAACGAACCGAATCAATTATCGATGCACTACTACACCACTATATTTATATCTTCTCAGCACCTAAAACAATACTAACAGACCAGGGACAAAACTTTATTAGTGAACTAATGGAAAAATTCGAAGAAGCATTCAAAATCAAACACATAAAGACCACTAGTTTTCATCCTCAATCTAACGGATCATTAGAACGGACACACGCCACAGTAAAAGACATGATTCGCACAAGCCTACACGATTCTAATAAAGAATGGGACCAGGTATTAGACTTTATTTGCTTAGGGTATAATACCGCGATACACGATGCAACTGGATTCTCACCCTTCGAACTAACATTTGGAAGAAAAGCTAACCTCCCATCTTCCGTATCCCGAACTTCCAACTACACCTACGAAGAAATGTTTGCTTTGTGGCAAAAACAATTGCAGAAATATAGAATAATAGCAAAGAACACTCTTGAACAAAGTAGGAAAAGATACATGAGAGAACAGAAAAGAAAGATCATTAAAACTCAAACCTTATTTAAGGAAGGAGATCGTATACTCCTTCATAACGATCACAAATCAGATAAATTGGACGACGAATAGTTAGGACCTTACGTCATTAAGTCAGTCAAGACACCGTATTATGAAATTCTTATTAGAGATCGAGTTAAGAAAATCCACGGTAACAGAATAAAACCCTATTTTTCAGGACGATCACCCTCGCCATCGGCTTTACCACCCTTGACGGACTAAAAATAACTCCCATTGGTAATAATAGAATATTTCATGAAAAAATATCCAAAGCATACCTTTATGGCGAACGTATAAATGTAATTATAGGAATAGACATTAGTACTGTATTGGAACAAGTAAAATATACTGAAAAGGAAGTAGCCGAAGTTAGGAATCATTGCGAGACACGAAATGATTGTGCCGTATTGCCGGAAATACACTCCTTACAAGCAAAATTAAATAACGTCAGAACACTTAGCATCAAATTACGATCCTTAGCTCACATTCATCCCAGGAGTAAACGAGGACTAATAGACGCTATCGGATCTATTAGTAAAACTCTTTTTGGAACTTTAGACGCAAACGATCTAGATGTAATTAACAAAAATATAGACAAACTCTTTGAAGAAGGTAACAATCTAAAAACCATAGTAGCCAACTAGACAGCTTTGATTAAACGAATTTTAAATAACGACGTCATCCAACAACTGAAACAAGTAGACATAAGTATAGGAAACAAACTGGAAACGCTTAACAAAAACGAAATCATCTTAATGAAAATTATAATTCTAGAAGGCTCACTCTCGGACTTGCATTTCCAAATAGACGAAATATTCAATCTAATCATCCTGGGAAAACAAGGAATAATAAGCCCACAGATTATTGACCACGGAACTTTTATTGACAATTACGTCCAAATACTAGGTAGTAAAACAGTAGGAAACGCTTTTATACCAAAGGAAGAAAATTTCCAAAATATTTTAGATATCTCAGAACTCACATTGCTCACTCGACAAAACAAAGTTTTTTTTATAATTTCGGTACCAACGATTATAGATATGGAATGGGATATAATACAGATATACCCCATACCATCTCTCACGAACAAAGTGTTTTTGGCACCTTTAGTAGTTCACCCGATATTTTTAACGTCAGGACTAAATTACATCAATGCCGATCAAAACTATTTGGATAAGCAATGCCGTTCTGTATCTGATTTTTACATTTGCAAACAAACTCAGCCGATTCACGACCGTCGAGTAAAGCACGATTGTAACTCCGAAATCTTAAGCGCAGAAAACTTTGTCAAATTCTGTAAGGTAGTAGTTTATAACATTGAAGATATAACTTTCATCCCGTTAAAAGCCGAGAATCATTTTATAGCTATACCAGAAAAATCAATAGACCTGAGCATTTTTGAAGAAAAGACACATCGAATTGTTAGACTAGAGAAACCATCTCTGTTACAAACCAATAAAACTGTAGACATATTGTACGAAAATAACCATATGAGAATCAGTGGTAGTAGCAAGGAAATTTCTTACGAGATTAAGATCAAAACAGTCAATATAACCAATGATTCGGATTGGACTATTTTACTAAGTAAGCTAGAGAAAACTCCGAAACTTATTAACGATAATTACGGATACAAAAGCACCCTAGATGAAATCGAAGATAGGACGAGTCAACTAACTTTTGCCCATAGAATCGATCAAGTTAAATCATTGGGAATGTCTACGTTACAAATTATAGGATATTTCTCCATTGTTCTCATATGCTTATACTTCCTCAACAAAATAGGAATGCCAAAATTGTGTTTTCATTTATTCTGCTGTAAAATCAAGCAAAATACGACAAACAACAATCCAGCAGCCAGCGTTCCGGTGCCAATCAACCCGGCGCCTATCAACATATTCACCCCGGCTCTACCTGTGCCCAGCACCAGCGACGATTCACACGTAACCTTCGACCTGGAGACACCCAAAGCAAAATTCCACCCATCCATCTTAAAGAGGAGAAGGAACTTCGAGGACTAAGTTCATTCTAAGGAGGGGGGAGTGTAAACCCAAATTCTCTTACGTCACCTTAACCGGCCACCTCTAAAACATCCGCTGGACATAGGATACCTTCCCACCCTGATAAGGAACTTCCAAGAAGCATAACCCCGAATTGTTTTACGATACCTTAGCCGACCACCTCTAAGATATCCACTGGACATACCTTCTCACCCTGATAAAGAACTTCCGAGAATAATCTCCCCTCCATCATTACCATTGTTCTCACCTAGTATTTAAACCCCGAATAATGACAGTCAAGACAGTCAGAGTCTGAATCGCGAAACGCTACTGGAATATTGTAATATTGGTACTCGAACACTCCTGAGAAATAAAGTTTTTACACATATCATCGCAAGAGTTATTTTTTACGTGACAATATAATGGCTAGCCTGGTCGTTATATTATTCGGATTGATTATAAAGAATTTGTGTTTGATAGCCTTTGAACGTGTTGGAAGGATATACAGAAAATAATTTTATCCAAAGATGACTACATCACAGATTTAATTTCTGAATTATTATTTTTAAGCAAATCTTAATTTTTTCTAAGAAACCTTTCAAACGGTCTACTTAAAAACTGACAGTGCAATATAGCGAATACTTCGACGAGTATCCCAGAATTTGTTCAAATTTTTTGAAAGACTAGAACAGTGAAAAAATTAAATGTGGATATAAACGAGTTTATTCACAGATAATGTGAAAATATGCTTGCCCAGGAAGGGTTAACTACTAAGTTCCAATTGTTTAAAGGTTTAAAAAAATATCTTTATTAGACAAAGAAATATCCTTTTTATTGGCAAACAATCTGAAACGCTTCAGTAACTCGTACGATTATTGATATTTCGAAATGAAAAAATTGTTTAAATTTTCTCGCAAATACCTATGACATATTTCCTATAAATTTGTAATTCTATTGTGGTGGTTCTTTTTTTTATTTGCCAGCGACTTAAATTCTTTTTCAAACCTGATTTCCATTATCTTCACATCTAAGCTATAAATTTGTTTGTTAGCTAACCTCACCCTTTCTGTATTTACAGACAAAATGTTCATATGATACATTATTATCATTTGTAGATGTACAAAAAAAAACAGTTTTTCCTATTTTTACCGACATTTAATTATAGATAATGAAAAATCGACACGATATGTCTCGCGTACAGTATCGTGTGAACGTTATGTCACAGGATATCTCGTCCGCGAATATGAAGTGCCTGCCCGGTTCTATGTCAATAAAAACTCTTCATCTTGTTCTTTCATATATAACAACATAATACATCATTAACATCATTAACAAAAGTATTTGAATGGAACACTTTCACAAACTTTTTATTCGGCATTATACGAAACATTTTAAAATTTCATTAACATTGTAGCGAGACACGACTATCGTAATTACATTTTGAATTTGAAAATGTACATAAAAATTAGAAGATATTTATTGGAAGCATACGTCACCATTCGCGAACGTCACCAGAATATTTGAATAATCAATTATTCGCCACATTAAAAAGCCACGATATTTAATAACATCATCTTTAGTTCTAATTGTACGTTTAAGACTACTATTTATGTTGTATACTAATGTTTCATTAACTTCTTGTAACTTTTATATACATTTTCGGATTGGTTTCAAATTATACTATCATAATCGCGGCGTGTCTCATTACGGTGCTAACGAAATTTCAAAATGTTTCATAGAACGCGCGTAATATATTCATAAAAAAATTTTATCTCGAGCTACTTACCATTTACTGCTTCGAGAATAGTGCCAGATACTACTTTTATATCGAAGAGACAAACCCTTTGAAACACAGAAAATGAAGACTAAAGTAAAACGGAAAGAACTAGCTGACGTAACAGAGGAGAGCTAGAACACAGAAAATTCAGAGAAAGCAAAAAGTGAAAGCAAACTGATTCTTGAAAGCCTAGTTGATAAGGCCTAACTAAAATCAAGTTAGCAGTTCTCAGTTAAGTAGCCAGGTCGAAGTGAAAGGAAGGAAGAACAGGAAACGTAGAAGGTGAAAGAAGCTAAAAGAAGATAGGATAGTATCGGTTGAGGGTCGCGTAAAGCCATCTGAAAAATATCGAGAGATTGGAGGAAAAAAGTAGAAAAGCCGGTTAGGAAATTGAAGAATGACGAGGATGTGGTTGGATAGCTTGGCTATCAGAATACTATAATTAAATTCAATCGTTTCACTTGTGAACATTATTTATAACTGAATTTGACGATTGCGTCGTCCCCTTTTAAACTATATTGCATCGTAGTGCATACCTATTGCCGTATATTGCGTTGTGTTGCACTCCAGCTTGTGTTTATTTTCGATCCGAGTTTTATCTATCTACTGCTCACTTATTTCCTCAGTCTTTCTATTTCTCTAATCCATTTTATTTCCATCCCGTCTTCTGAACTCTCTAATATACTTGCTAATGCGCTTGCTTTGCCTATTCTCTATCGATTTCCCCACAGGTATATAATAAACGTCTCAAACACCCCTCTGTTTCTTCGCATAAGTTACATAGTATATCATTTTCCAATGCATCCTTCTTTCATCTGAAGTGCCATCTGGTCCTTGCCGGAATAAGTATCTTGTAACTTCCATATACATTATCGGATCGATTCTACATTTTACTTTATATTTACTTTCCAGAATTTACATCATAGCTGTGTCTCACTAGCATAATGAAATTTCAGCAGATCTGTATGATATTCATGATATTTAGGTAAAAAGATCTGTTGTACCTTCATCTAACATATATAAGACACGTATAAATATACTTGATAAAAGTCGGACACTTTTTTTCAATAGCAAAGAGTAAGTTATTCTCGCCAAAATTAGAATCGCATATATATATGTCGGAGATGAAAGGACATCGGAGCCTTCCTTTCGGAGTGTTTGAGAAAGTCCCAAATACTTTAGTCCAGACTTTTTATTATAGCCGTACTTAAACAATAAAACTGAGAAATAGCTGTTTATGAGTTGAGTCAATTTTGATTATCCGAGATTTATGACAGTGGGCTTGGGCTCGAAGTGACATAATGGGTCACTGAACGTAGCCACGGTCACGGGAGGGACGTGTACCTAACAGAGGTATGAGTAATTAAATTACTCTCATTAAAAACGGGAATTGACCTGAGGGATACAGAGAGATACGAAGTGGAGTATATAAGGGCAGTTCCACTTGGACTGAAGTTCAATCCGATAAGTTCGACTAGTACAGGGAACACGTATGTCAAGTTCATTATTGCATTTGTCATCTCGCTGACCGTGGATTCGTTATTGAGTCTAAGATCATTGCCATTCACATTCCGAGTATCTAATTACTATGGTTACTTGTCAAATTCCGTCACAATCATATTTGGACTAATAAATATCTTCGCTCATGCATAACAACAATGTCTAATCCAAAGAAAGATTCGTTACGCGCCCCTAACTCTAATGATAATCCGACATATATATATATATGTAGTATCGGGAAAAGGGACGTGCCTGACAATGGGCCATACCTGGGGCCCATTACAACATCGGGGTAATTAAAGGGGATCTACCTGACAATGGGCCGTACCTGAGGCCCTTTACAACATCGTTGTAATTATAGGGGATCTACCTGAAAATGAGTCAGGCACATCTGGGGGTAAAAGGAGAGTACATTAAGGAGTCGGGGGAGTTGCAGTTGGGCAGTTGTAGTGGGCAGTTGGAGTTGGAGAGTTGCAGAGGAGATGTGAAGACGTGAAGACGTGGAGTTGCAGAGAAGACGTGAAGACGTAAAGACGTGAAGTTGGAGTTGGGAGTCGATGGAAAGACGTGAAGACGTGAAGACGTGAAGTTGAAGCTGGAAGCCGAGTAGATGACGCACGACGATCATAGTCAGCTATATGTTGAGCATTGCTCATACGAATAAACGAACTTAACGCTCAATAACCATCATTCCTTGTCCTTGCTCTAGAAACTAACAACAAACACAACATCACCTACGATACTACATATAAATTTTGGGGGCTCGTCCGGGATCTAGAGCGTCAAGTGACAAGTGAAGAGTGTAAGTGATAGTTTGTTCGTGAGAGTGATATCTTAACAATGGCTGACAACAATGCAGGAGAAGCAGGTTTGACTGACGAGCAGGTGGCTCAGATGAAAATACCTGAGCTAAAAGACGAGCTGAGAAGACGACAGCTGAGATTAACGGGCAGAAAGCGCGAGCTGATAGCGCGATTGCTGGCTGCGTTACGCTTTGAGCGGGAACACGGTGCGCGGGAAGACGATTCTGATGACGATGATTACGCAGATTCAGAAGACGACGATGATGACGAGATTTGCGTGATGGGGGACCGTGTAGACGTCAACGTTCCCAGAAACCGCGATCTCAAAAGGCAAGACGAGCCTAAGCGCACAATGTTAACGCTCACGGACGTAGAAGACGCGCTAGAGAAGTTCAGCGGCGATGATCTGCTGAGCATAAATAGGTGGATTGAAGACTTTGAGGAAATGGCAGACGTGTGCGGCTGGACAGACATTCAAATGGTAGTATTCGCCAAGAAACTGCTCACAGGCTCCGCTCAAGCTTTTGTGCGACAAGAACGATGCATGAAGTCCTGGGCTAAGTTGAAAACGTCGCTGAAGAACGAATTCCAGAACGTGGTGAGTGACCGACAGATACATCAGGCGTTAGCGCATAGGAAGAAGAAAGCAGATGAGAGTCTGCAGCAATACTTGTATAGTATGCGCGAAATTGCGGGACAAGGAAGAGTTGATATGCAGTCGTTAATCGACTACATTATTCAGGGTATTCCCGATGAGGTCACCAACAAGGCGATGTTATACGGAGCCAGGAACATACAGGAGCTTAAGGAACGTTTCAAGCAATACGAAGCGATGAAGCGGGACATGCAGTACGAAGCGATGAAACGAGACCTCAAAATAAAAACAAAATTTGAGGGACGCAAGGACGACAAAGGAAGACAATCGGGAGCACGAAGTCTGTCGAAGCAAACGGGCAATGCCAAACGATGTTTTAACTGCGGTAGTGACGAGCATTTAAGCGCTAGGTGTCCGGAGAAAGAAAAAGGAGCCAAGTGTTTCAAGTGCGACGAAATTGCACCGATACCAGCAGTACCTCCAGGCCAATTACCTACATCATTATGGGATCTGCATACTAAAGAAATAAAGACTGAACAGCAGATATTGGAAGAGCAAAATCTTCGATTACAGGAAGATAGGAAAAAAGAAGAACTTCGAAAACAAGAAGAATTACAACTGCAGACTGACAAGAACACGCCGAACGTATTCAGAATCGAAGCGGTGGAGCAGAAGGACGAAGTAGACCCGTCGCACGTAGTTTCAAAAAATATCATGAAGCCGTCTGCCCATAAAACTAAGGCCGTTGCTAATTTCCCCTGGCCAACATCGGTTACAAAGGGTCAGAGTTTCTTGGGACTCACGGGGTACAAACATGTTGATCGGGTCCAGCGATATTTAAATTCCACAATAAACAGGAGCACGGGAAAAACTCCTTTCCAGCTACTCGTCGGGGTCGAGATGCGAACTAAAGAAGATCCACAGGTTCGAAAATTAATCGACGAAGAGAGGGCAGTGGAATTCGATGAGCAACGGCGCGAGCTGCGTGAGGACGCGAGGAAGAAGATGGCTGCCACCCAAGAGGAAAATCGAAGGCGCTATAACAAGGGAAGAAAAGGCCTTAAACAATTCCAAAGCGGGAATTTAGTGGCCATAAAACTAACACTCTTTGGCCCAGGATTAAAACTCAGAGAAAGGTTTTTGGGTCCGTACCGGATAGTGAGGGTAATGCGGAACGACCGCTACATGGTGAAGAAAGTAGGTGAGCATAAAGGGCCTAAACAAACATCGACGACTGCCGAGTTTATGAAGCTTTGGGTCATAAACACCGAACATGACGCATCCGACGACAGCGGAACTGAAGACAACATCTGAGGGCAGATGTTATTGCAGGATGGCCGAGTGTAGTATCGGGAAAAGGGACGTGCCTGACAATGGGCCATACCTGGGGCCCATTACAACATCGGGGTAATTAAAGGGGATCTACCTGACAATGGGCCGTACCTGAGGCCCTTTACAACATCGTTGTAATTATAGGGGATCTACCTGAAAATGAGTCAGGCACATCTGGGGGTAAAAGGAGAGTACATTAAGGCGTCGGGGGAGTTGCAGTTGGGCAGTTGTAGTGGGCAGTTGGAGTTGGAGAGTTGCAGAGGAGATGTGAAGACGTGAAGACGTGGAGTTGCAGAGAAGACGTGAAGACGTAAAGACGTGAAGTTGGAGTTGGGAGTCGATGGAAAGACGTGAAGACGTGAAGACGTGAAGTTGAAGCTGGAAGCCGAGTAGATGACGCACGACGATCATAGTCAGCTATATGTTGAGCATTGCTCATACGAATAAACGAACTTAACGCTCAATAACCATCATTCCTTGTCCTTGCTCTAGAAACTAACAACAAACACAACATCACCTACGATACTACATATATATATACTACTATATATATACTACTCTGCGTACAAAGAAAGATTTGCAACACACCCAAACCAGCTAGTTGCAGAAACAAAAGAAACCGTAATAGAAAGAAGACTGAAGAAGAAGCATCCCGCAGACCTCGCAATAGAAATACAATAAACAACCTGGAAGATGGAACCCCGCTGGGGGTAACCATCCACATGCTATATTTTTCAAGTTATAACATTTTACCAAATGTCCTTCTGGACAAATTGTAAAATTAAATAAATAAATAAAAAAAAAATTATGATTGTGGCGGAGCTGGGCCCTAAGCTGGCCCGGAGCTGGCCCGGAGCTGGCCCGGAGCTGGCCCGGAGCTGGCCCGGAGCTGGCCCGCAGCTGGCCCGGAGCTGGCCCGGAGCTGACCCGGAGCTGGCCCGGAGCTGGCCCGAACTGAACCTCAGTTCAAGTGGAACTGCCCTTATATACCCCTTCCGTATGACTCATGTCAATCCCTGTTTTAAGGAGAGTCATTCAACTACGTCATACCTCTGTTAGGTACTCGCCCCTCCCGTGACTGCGGCTACGTTCAGTGACTCATTATGTCACTTCGAGCCCTAGCCTACTGTCATTAATCTCGGATAGTCATAATTGACTTAGCTCATGAACAGCTATTTCTCAGTTTTATTGTTTAAGTACGGCTATAATAAAAAGTCTGGACTAAAGTATTTGGAACTTTCCCAAACATTCCGAAAGGAAGGCTCCGATGTCCTTTCATTTCCGACATATATATATATATTAATTATACTTTCGTCTTACAGCTAAAAACGAGTCAACTAAGTGCAATCATTGTAACTGCATTCTGTTCGTAGATCATCTTAATAATTGTAGCAACATGTCTAAATCATAAAAAAAGACATTACAAAAATCTTGCTTATTTTCTGAAAGATATTAATTTGTATCGTTATAAGTACAGTCTGTCACACAAGAGCGTGTCTGCGATATTTCTGTAAATATTTATATATTTGTAAAAAAATTTATATGAATTGAATCTACATCTAAAACACTAATACGCTATTACAGTAGGGTGTCCAATCTCCTCCATTAGCGATTATAGCTTGACATCGTTTCGGCATACTCTCGACTAATTTTTGAGCGTAGGATTCTGGTAACGACCTCCATATCTTTCGAATGTGATGTACAAGTGTTCTTATTTTTGTGATACGTCTTCCTCTCAGCTTGCCTAATAGGACACCATGCCCAAAACGAAGATTCATCAGTGAATATTATATTACTCCAATCACGATCTCTGTTTTCATTCGCCCATGCCAGACGATTTTCGACGTTTCGCGTACGCGGCACTCATATTAAAAAGCTCTGTTCCTTTCACTGTTTCAAATGAAACTGAAAGGTATTCAGCAACGCGTATTAGAGAAGTTTTCGTTTGTTTACATTCTTTTTATCTCATTCTGATTAGGTGTCAGGTTTCGCAGATATCGCAGACACGCTCTTGTGTGACAGACTGTAAGAATTATAAGTTTGATTTCGAAACGGATATTAACATGGTGTGGCTTTTTCTTAGAAAGGAAAACATAAAAAGTAATGAATAATGGGTAATTTATAATCTTGAATAATAATTAACATTACAAAAGTAATTGTTTCAGTTAAATATTGAAACTTGTAAAATACATTGTCCTTCTCATCTTGATCCAGAACATGTAAGTATATACTTCTAATGAAAGGCTTCTGTATATCCCATAACAGAAGAGAAAGAAAGCGTAGGTACGTTTTCTCCTCCTTGGAAATGAAATTGCATCTACCCCCACCTTTCATTTCCTATTATTTTCGTTGACAGAGTTATAAAATCTTTCTAGTACGTTAACAGCTTCTAAAACAATTTCTAACATATTTCAATTTTAATCATTCTGCAGAGGTGGAACCGCTACGCTAAGAAAATAATTAAAATTTGAGAGGAGAATGCAAATGGCACGTAATCAAATCTTTGCATCTGACAGAGAGACCATTGTTCGATTTACGTAAATTGCTCTCATAATTTATTTCTGGACACGTTTATAATTCACACATAAAATTGCTGTCGTCGTAATACTATTTAAATTATATGCAAATTAATCATTGTGATCAAATATACATACATGCATACGTGTATGCATTTATATGCAAGTTGAAAAGTTTGGACGACGTTAGGATTTCAAAGGGAATTATGACTTCTTTAAATTTGTTCTCAGGTACAGCTCGAAATTCAAGACTACTTTCAAATTTCGAGCAAAACTAACTTGGGGTACAAGTAACCCTTGTGTGAAATCTGGAATCGATCGACCACATAATTATCGAGAAAGTGTTTAATAAAAAGTGGAATTGGCCAGTTTGGCTTCTGAGGGATTCGTATGACATCACATTAAAATATCAACTTTTATTTCTTAATTTCATTACATAAGCGTACGATTAATATTTAATTCTCAAGAAACAAATGGCGTATCTCCATAAGTTTATTCACAGGAAGAATGTCAAAAATAATAATAAATTCAACTACTGAAGAACTTTGTCGATCGAAACTTACCTATCAAAGGAAATGGTGACAAGAGTGAGGACACTTGAAGAGACCGTGACATGCGCTACAAAGTTGTTGATAGTGCAGTATACCACGCCAAATGGCCAGTCAGAATTCAGTAGAAAAATGAAGTTGAAAACACAGTTAAGTAATGACATCATCAGATCAGCCACGGAAAGGTTAACTAAAAAATAGTTGGTGACTGTGCGCATCCGTTGATGTGCTGAAAACATATAAGCCTGTGATTAATTAAAATCCTATGGAAATTTATATTTTATCATTATTATAAAATTTAGTCAAAGAATTCGCTGAAATTGTTGAATATACATATCTATAAAACATTGGGCATCAAGTGAATAGTTGAGATGAGTGACACTTTCATATGGGTGACATGTCATCGCATCATTTCATACAGACATACTCAACACGGGTTTTGTCTAACAATCTTTTAGTAATTTTTTACGTACAGATATTTTGATCCGACTGTTTTTAGAGGATGTTATTTTTCGTACGACTTCTGTCGGATTGTCTGTCATGTGTCTGACTCGCGTTACTAGATTTCTTCGGATGATTAAAACAATATAAATATCATAGAGTAACAGATTTTCAACAATGTGAATGATTCGGATAACATTGTCAGAAAAAGGCGCGTAAATATAATATTTTGTAAAAATATAAAAATGACGTATATGTTTCAAACACTACTTGATTACAAAGGGGTTTTGATCACGTAAGGCAGAAAATAACTCTCATTTAGAATTCAGATGAAGTATTTCCATATAAGTAAGTAAACTCATTGCTGGTATATTTCTACGTATGCAGGATAATCCTATCCGTAGAATATAATATTACTTTTTTTTTTTTTTAATTCGCGCATAAACATGACATACGTATCGCGATACGCGTATGATGGATACTGATTGTATATTGTCGCCGATGGATGCGGTCAGGCGACGATTCTCGTGAGATACAGTGTGTCGCCATACATACTGATTTTTGGTATCCTCGGACGCCAGCCACCGGCGACATTTTGTGCATCCATTCGGATTATGACGAAGCATAGAAACAAACATGAGGAAAGCTTCAGAATGTTGAAATTTAATTACTGCGAATTGTGAGCGCAGAAAGGCACTTCGATATACGATAAAAAAGAAATACGTTGATTTATTTAACCCTTTATTAAGATCATCAGATATATTATACTAACATTATTTATGCCTTTGAAATTATTTACAGGCTCGTCTTTAATTCTATTAAATTTTGTAGATATTACTATATACAGGGTGTTTCCAATTTAAATGTCAAACTTCTGGAACGTTTAAGGAGACCGATAAGTTAAAAAAAAAAAAATGTTCTTTAGATAATTGCACGTTTTCGCTTCATTTTGGAGAAAATCCCTAAAAAAAAAATCAAGGTTTTCATTTTTTTCACGTACTTATTTACACTCATTTTTTCCGAGAGATCGAAGCGAAAGGTGCGAAACAACAAATATCACCAGACCAATGTACAGCTACAATTTAAGTGATCAATGTAAACGTATTCTCTGCCGAAAATTCGAGGTTTTCAACATTATCGTACGTAAAACGAATCAATACATATTGTCAGTACGATATTGTCAATATCATCGATTGACGTTGTTACGTCGGCCGACTTTCTACCTGGGCCGGGCTACACACCGCGGGCAGGATGGCAGCCACATGTCCGCACTTCCTTGTCGCGTACCCTCAATAGCCTCAAGGACCCGTCATAAATCTCACAAAAATCTGTCTAAGATCCTGCGAGCCGGACGTAGTATCTGTTTAGCAACTGTCTTTATGTTTATTGTTTATTACGGGAAAGTTAGTTTTCACACATGCGATGCCTCCCACTATCAATTTTCCTCCGAGGGCGGCCAAGACCCTTCCTAGTCTACCGGTCATCTTATTAACCAATGAGAAACAATGTTCACTTCCCTCACTTTCCTGACCAAAAATGTTATGAACAAATCAGCTGATCCCATGCGCTAGAAACACCCATCACTAGCTCTCCTTCGGCACAGCGTCGACATTTCTGGGTCTGTCGTTGTTCGTCGTCAGGACAGTCCACTCCGTAAAGGGTTCTACCCTTAAGTCTGTCGTCGTCCGTCGTCAGGACAGTCAACTCTGTAAAGGGTTCTACCCTTAAGTTTCAGTTCATTATTCGTTGTCGGAACAGTCAAGTCTGTAAAGGGTTCTACCCTTAAACACTTACTTAATTTGCATCGACGCATCAGTGTACCTCTGATATTTAGCAAACTGTTATAATAAACTACAAGTTATACTTGTTAATTCAGTGTAACTTCAATCAAACCACCCCTATTATCGTAATTGAAATAAGGGGAACGATTAGTTCGTGGCGTCGATTGTTTAATCGTAACGGGAATTTACGACTCCCGTTGACGTGCTTCCTCGCGAACGGTCGTAACAGGATGCTTAAGGGAGAAAGACGAATTAACAGTCAGTCGTTAGTTGAGAAGTCAGAGAGTGTGGTCAGCGTTGTGAGAGAATGTGGTCCGCGTGAAAGAGAGCGTTGGAACCGTGGTTACGAGAGTTGTAAATTAACTATTTAATTGTCTTAGTTATATAGCACATTACTGTATTTAGTTCACGTTAAATAACCATCGTTTCCTGTTTGATCCATTTTAAATAAATACCAAAATCCTACAATACTGTATCGACAATATATATACAATATATTGATCGTCTGACAATCTCTTACGAGAATGTTGAGAAATTCGAAATATTGATAATCTGAATGCACTTTTTTAATTTAATGTTTGCATTGCTGCAGAGGGCCAGCATTTTAAACAGTATCTTCATTAAACAGATAGCAATATGAATAAATAAAATAAATATAGATCGTAGTTATGGTAATTGTATAATAATTTGAACGACAATTGAGGGAGCGCGGACGCAAGCTCAAAGAGATTCAATTTTTTTCGGAGAAAACTTTCATCGAGTGATATTTAATAAAACATTAGGATTAGTGCAGCAGGTTAGTATGCGCTGTGGAGGTTGTTTTAAAGCGGAAGTCAGCACATGTTGACAAAAAATAATCCAGGGACGAGGTGAATATTAATTTGATATTCAATCAACGCGCAACTACCGTAATGCGAGAGATAGGTTCAAGAAAAATGTCGTTGCCAAAATCGTGTTATATTCAGATTACATACGACAAGTGAGTCTATATTTCATAAATGATTCTTTTAAACATAATGAGAACTATATATATTCAGAAAAGCCAGCATCGTTTATATCCGTTGGAAAAGTCCCTGAAAAAAGTAAATAGTACTTTTCATATTTCGTTGAAAATTGTTTCTATTATAAGCGCGATTCTGTTTATGCGCGTGACAGTATCTAAATAAATAAATTTGCGTGCAGGTAAATTTCTAATAATATAATAAGCTTGTGATGAAATATTTCATCAGGAAAATTTTGATCTATCCTTATAGATTTATCAAGTAGATAGGTTGATTGCATTTTTAATGAAGTGTCATACTAATCACCTTACGACAACGAGTGTTGCGCGCAGCTTGTACGAAATAAACTTTTATGAAGGAGAAATTTAGAGGAATTAAATGTTTCCTTTACACTAAACTTTTGATACACTTCTGAAATAATATAAAGCATCGATACAAATGTGCATGGTGTATGCGAATTTCAAAAACAAGAATTTTTATTCCGCGCATGCATTATAATGAATTACAATAATAATTATCATTATTGGACACTATGTCCACTTTCGGTCAGCTAGGTCGAACTAGTAAAAAAGGCACAATTCTTTTTAGCGAAATAGGCTATTGGCTATATAATAATACATCTTCCCATAATTCTAGTGCTATATCTTACGTTCTTAAAATACAACAAGGTGTAATACATAGGGCAAGAAGTGAATGCTTTTATAAGAAAATTTTTATAGATACGAAAAGATGAATGCGTTTACTAGTACAAAAAAAAAAAAAAAAAATGAATTAAAAATGAATGGTTGGCTGTCTTATGCTAAATCTATGCAGACTGAAGCAGTGTTTGCGATAAAATATCGATCAATGTCAGTGGAAGCTGTTGTCGATCGAAACTTTTATTGGTAAGAGTTTTTATTAATCACAGCTTGTATCGGTGAATTGATGTCGATGGAACTGTCGACAATCTCAATGCAACCCTGCAATGTATTAGTACACCACGTGGATAAACTTGATGCGGCATCAAATAACCTATTAGTATTGAATGCTAGGATAAATCTATTGCGACTACAAAATCAGGAACAAGGACCAGAAACACGAATGCGGTTTTCATGGGTAGGAAGAATATTTGTACAGGATCAAGCAAACTGGTATATAGCTAAGACTAGGGCTGAGGTACAAAACAGTGGACCTCGTAACTTGCTATATAAAGTGACATACTTCGAATGACAAAGGTGTACCGTATACAGGATCCAAGTGAATAACATGTACAAGCGGACGTAAGAAGTTTCCTTATGAAAAAATAAGAAGAAAATAAAGAATGACATATTTTCGCGCAAGATTTAATTTTCGAAAAGATCGAGTTTAAAAGTTTGTCTAGTATATTTGAATTTGGCTGAAACAATGAAATACTTTCTATTTGACCTTTCCATCGTTATTCTAACATTTCCAATCATCGAAAGGCAAAATTACGATACTAAGGGGGGAAAAAACCTAAAACGGGAAAGGCTATTACAAGACCAGAGTCTTCTCATTAGCTCGGACAGGTATAATAAGTGACCCTAAATGTCAGAGTGATTGCAAAAGGCAGGATATAGTTCATATATTGTAGCAATGTCAGCTACTCGAAGAATCGAGGAAGTAAAAAATGTGGAATACAATTTGGCCGTTTAAGCTTTCATTTTCAAGAAAATAAATTTGAACATGTCTAGTGAATAATTGGCCTAATACGCGCATTTCTCCCACAATCGATGCATATTGTGAACAAATTTGACTATACATTTTTTAAACACTTTCTATCTAAGAAGAAGACTAATCTTCTGTCAAATATTTGGACCTTCGTTCAGTCCGGAATTACATATTATTATATCAAGTGTCATACGACAAAATTTTATCGTATAGTTTCTTCTTATGTTTCATAAGAAATCGCCTCAAGCCTGCTTGTTCCTGTTATTCGACCGGACCCTGTACATGGAGCTAAATATTGTAGCTCTACTGCTTCTTCCAAACTCCGCTTAGGACGTTACGTTGACACTCTGCAAAATCTGATTCCAGTCCCCTTTGTAGCGTTTATGCTGTGTACGTCATCCATTGTAGAATCGGGATCAAGTCCCTTTCGACGATATCGTTGAATTGTCGCATTCGTATATTCAAAATCAGTCAGTTTCTGAAGAAAATCTCCACGTCACTTACCATGCAAAGTCAAACGAAAAATAGATCTTCAGCTCGAGCATTTCTAACTTCCTCGAACTTGAGTTACTTCAAGCTAAGTGCAACTCCTATGCAAATCTTTGTATTCCCGGAATAAAAGATATTCCGCGGTGGAATGTTTTTTATGGGAAATTTAATACATTCAATGTACGCATTTATGCAAAAAATTTAAAGATACAAACATACATACAGTTTACACGAAATATTCAAAGTACAGTATACAAATATAATATTCAATAGGTGAGACAAATGTTTGTTTAGATTCCATCTTTTATTTATATTTATAAAAGTGTGAAGTTGCATAAAAATCTACAAACTGGATATCATGTCAAGTATACTTGAACATGGATGATTCTAAACTCGACAGATTATTCTACGTGTGAAAGAAAGTTGGAAATGTGGAATAACATTTTTTACGAGACGAGAGAAATAAATGTGAAAATTATAGAGCTGTGTCAGGCCAATTTTTAACTAGACTAGTTCAAACCTTATTCTCCTGAAAATAAGTTCTTGAGAGAAAATATTTCATTCCACATTTCTAACTTATCTTCACATGTACAATAACCTCCCGATTCTTTACTCATACACAGTCAGTAAAGTAATTAGCTACATTTTGGTGTACTTGACAAACTCGCAAACTCGTCTTTCTAGAAAACTAAGCCTCTCATTTTCTACGTTTTCTTTTTATTCTTGTAGAAGAAGTCTGCTTTTAGATCCGTTTGTGCATACGAGTCGACCGGTCTCTATATAGCTTCTGCATACTTCAAAACTTCCATAGTTCGGATGATTAGGTAAGCCAGGATTTAATGACCTAACAGGATACACGTATGCGACGTGAACCAACTCTATTTGAGAAGTGCATTAGGCTAAACACGCGCGTCCGCCTTCCTAGAGGATGCTTACTTAAGAAACCTAATACGAGCTTAGAAACCCGCAGGAGATGGGAATTTCATGAAAGAATCGAATTGCGAAATTGTCATCCCAGTGCAAATCATATTTGTTATAGAAATTGTGGCACGTTTGAAACGTGTGGACGATACTGATGTAAAATCAGTGTCGCAGCAGATGTTAACACATTGTTCAACTGTACGACGAATAAACTCGTGTATTCGTAATTCATGAACAAGCGTTATTGAATGGTAAATTCGTGTTTTCATGCGCAAAGTGAACTGGTGTTAACTTTTACATGAAATAGCCGGTGGAATCAATTAGTTTTTGCATAATATAATCGGTTAACAATGTATTAACAAGGTCTTGTAATTATAATTATTTGACGCTGAGACAACTCGATCGAAAAAGGTGTATTATATGGGAGCTTTCATAAAGATTTACGATTGCAAACATTGCTGATTTGAATAGGTTTCAAGGATAATTAAACTCGAGCACAATCACAAGTGTTGCGATAAATGAGTGGAAATATACATATGTTTCCTATGTAAATTACGTTACATACAAACCTCACTCGGTTTTGTCACACTGGCAATCCAGGAAATTTATGCGATCTAATCTCACTAAATATTAACCGGCTCAGGGGACGCGACGTGAAATAACTCGTTTCATCCGACGACTGCGTTTTTTCTTTTCCTCGTCTTCCCTTATGCGAGTTTTCCACTATCTAGTGGATTTATTTCGTGTAACCTGCATGAATCATGAAGTTTTGGTTAGCATCTTCTTGTTTATTGGTTATTCTCAAATGAAAGTTATTCACAGGGAAAATTTGAATAATTATGAATAAATTCGTACGCATTATATGTTATACGCACTATGCCTATATACCTATAGTATACGTTGTGTTTATTACTTTGTTGTTTTAAATCTCTCTGAAATTCCATAAACTTTAGTATTTTCGTATGAATTTCTGTGTCTAGCTACGATTAGTGTTTAATCTGTTTTTGTCGCGTTGCCGTTGATTGAATTTGCGGGTTAAACGCGAAGTAACTTCTACATGAGTTTGTATGAGTTTGTATCATAGTTGTTTTACTATCGCCGTGACATTGTGAAATAGAATGTTACTCACTACAAAATCTTAACCGCGTCGCCGCAACACGTCGTGGTAATCTATGAAGATATGCTGTACGAAGGACCAATTTTATTTGCCGTATTTACTTTTTACTGTAATTTACTTGTTTAATATAAGCTACAAGGTTCGTTGTCTACCATAGCGTGCCAAAAGTTATAATTTCTCTTCTCTGCGATATGTAGTAGTATACTGGCGAACATGTGTTGATCGGTTTAATGATTTCTGTGGTCCCTTGCTTTTTTCATTTCTTTTTTTTTTTTTTTTTTGCCCTCGATAAATAATAAACGAAGCCTGAAATACAATTTTTTCCAGATATTGTAATTGTCATACGACAAATTTTAGAAGCCATGGCATAAGAGTATCCTTAATTTCAAAATTTTGCTTACGGATAAGCGTTAGATAAACATTCTTTCGATAAGCCGTAATTATTGTCGATAGGAATTTTATTTTGGCCATGAATGACCATTATCAATGACAGAAATTTCATTTTAATTATCAATAACCAATATAAATGACCGGAATTTTTCTTGGTTGCCAGTATAACCATTATCGATGGTCCGAATTTTATTTTAGTTACCGATAACCATTATCGATGAGCAAACATTATTTTTGGTTAGATTCGGTTATTGTTAATTGCTATTAACATTATTAATAATTTTGTACATGTTCATTGATAATATAACAAACATTAACTGAAAAACTTATATATTTTATTACATAAAAAAACTGTATGAAAATACATTTCACAGTAGATCAAATGTAATCATAAAAAATGTTTGTCGTCGATATTGTTTGTAACTAAACAAAAATTTAATCTCCTACAATGGGTATTCATAATTATAACAATTAAAAATTAATATTTTCCAATCATCTCATTTTTTTGAAAAATTTCTTTCAGACTTATCGATAACTGACTTCCACTTAAATAAAAACTGATTTTTACCAAATGACATTTTTCCACAAAATGTTTAAAAGAACAGTTACTTTGGTTTTATGATTTCGTCGTTTCATTTCAAATCATAGAAGCATCCCTTAAATCTACCATCTGCTACCTCACACTCTGCATACTAAATATGGTCATTATGCAGATACACGTACGATCATTTTTAAAAGGTTCACCGTCATAATAATATATGATGATTCTACTACAGCAATATTTCTATAACTTCCAGACAAAATTGTGTATTACTATATTGTGTACTGCTATATTCTACTATGTTCTACAGATTTTGCTAAATAGGCTGAATCGGTTGAGCTACGTGTTTTAACAAAATCAGTTTAGTTAATCCTATATAAACAATAATCAGGAGCTTTCAACAGAAACACGTTATATTAATATCATGTCAGAGAATAATAGAAAAATAAAATTATTTAATGACCAAGGTAATAAGCAAGAGATAGTAATTAAGAAATAATAATATTCAGATTCAGTCACATATTAAGTACGTCATTCTGTTTCTCATTTAAATTTCTGAAAAATGAGCGACTGTTGTCTAAATACAACATTAATTGAAATAATGTTTAATTTTACTCTTAATATTATTACAATGCGTAACCACTAATACGACTCTTCCTTCTTCTTCTCTTTCTCTTTCTCTCTCCTTTTTCCTCTTAAAGAATTTTTTCAATTTTTCATTTTCTTAATCTTGTGATGGATTTAATTCGATTCACTACCGAATAAAAATGAGAGAGCATTTATATCCATGCGATTGAAAGCTTCAAAGATTTAACTCTCTAATTGCTGAATATATATATCTGTAATAAGACGAACGGTGTGCGATAAATTTTGCTATCGACTGATTATACGCTATGCGGAATCCGTAAATTTACGGGCTCAGCATGGACACGAATTTCACAGGACTCAGGTACATTTCCAGTAATGAAAGGGTTAACGTCATACATTACAGTTATTTCTAATTAATTTCCAAGTTATTATTAATTGCTTGTACTATGTATGTACGTTATTAAATATATTATTAATGTAGAAGCAAGAAGTTGGGAAATAAAAGATTTATATTAGAGATTGTATTACGCAAATTGGCAAATAGACTCTTTAGTGACATTTGAGTATGTAAATTAACGAGGATATGGATATTCAAGATATTTTTGTAAACCAATATTTTTGTAAGTCCAATTTCTAGACCGTGAGATTGAAACTTAATAAATACATTACATCACATTATTAGATATATCATTTATCGATTTTATTGTTTTAATACAGTCATTGTTATATAATAGGATATATGTGAGGATAACCAACTGAGCACTGGAAACCAATATTTCTCATTCAATCGAGTTTCTGGTAATTAAGTTTCTTTCATATTAGAACGTTACATCAATCGTGTACATCAATTTTCGTACATGAATAAAAAACGTATTCTACGAAAATAAAGATTTTGATTCAAAGTGAATCTCATAACGGAGGAAGCATTAATTATGTAGGAAATTATTTCGATTTAATGATTTTGATTACTCCTTATAACTGTGTGAATAAAATTATTTTTAACATGTATTTTAAATAGAAATTGCATTCTCGTGATATTGATTATAATACATTCGCTATCGAAAAATATCGATAAAAAACGATCAGGCAAGATACATATACGCAGGTACAGTGCTTCATAGATAGATATGACATTTTCATACGTTGTTAGTGTTGATTCTTTTTATTGGTCCAATATCTACATTTTTTTCCGTACCCTTTAAATTGCAATTTATTAAAGAAAAACGCACTTTGTCACAAAATTTCTTTACAGCTACATATCAGTACAACTGCTATTTAGGTGTTTCTAAAAGGAATTAAAGATATTGAAATACTTGGTTCACAAAACTTTCATGTTTTTGACACCAAAAAGATAGCAGAATATTATTGACGCTTACTTAGGGGTCAAAAGATATTAATGTAACGTTCAGCCCCCTATTTTTATAATTGTATGTAGATATAACAAACGTACGTATGCAAATTTTACAAAATTATGTTTTATATTTCTTTTCATTTTTTTTTTTTTTTTGCTTATTAAAGACGAAAATGAATGGTTTGTGTAACATTTTAATAACATGCGTCTTAATGGGCAACAAATTTGTTGAATCAACGTTTTTACCATAATATTTTATATTTTAGGAGCTTATGCTTATCCAACAGTGTTTCCTGATTGACTATATATGTACATACATACATATATATATGTATGTGTAGGAAGAATGCAAACTTCTAAGCTTGAGTCTCGTAAATTCTCCGCGTGTATATTTTCCAACTTTACCGTGTTAAAGTACTGAATTATTGTTAAGCTATTGCGGGTAAACTGTTAACATTGTTTAGGCGAAGATAAATTCCGATACAATCTTATTTAAACCGTGTTGAATGATTTAAATGAGCATTATATTATGTTAAATGTTAAATGATCATCGCGTATTTGAATAGAGTTACATGTAGATAAGATATTATGATAAAAAATCTGAAAAATATACGTTAATTATTTTGTTTAGAAATTACGTAACGTATTAATTCGCTAAAGCAAAGACCTACACGTAATAAGATTAGCAATTTATTCCAATAGCAATTTTTAAATAAATTGTGCATAAGAAACTGATATGTAGGAAAATAGATATAAAAAAATATTTTGAGAATTAATATTTAATTCTCAAAAGACAAACCAGTTACTTCGATGAAGTTCGTTGATTACAAGATAACATAAATAACAGCAACTTTCAAGGTAAATTGAGAAAATAGCGCTTGAAAAAATAGAGTTACACCATTACTTTTTCCTGCTTCTCAATTTATGGAATTAAACAACGTGGCTTCTGAACGGTTCATATGTACATTTGAGATGTTCATATGTACATTTGAGATATTCATGGAAGAGGAAAATTGCAATACGTGTGTGTATTCGCGGTGGATGCGTGCGTTGCTTCGTCGACTTTTATTCGTTAGCTTTAGAATGGAAAGTGTAAATGAAATAGGGATAAATCTTCATCAGCTGGCCTACATAGCTGCCGGTGTGAATCAAATTAATTCAAGTATCAAAATTGTTGATATTACTTTCATTGAAATATCTTCAGAAGAAGATAAAAAATATGGAAATTTCATTTTTCTTATTTCGTTGATAATATCGTTATGTACACGGTATGTACAGACTTATATGCAGAGAAACGCATTCACTTCTCTCTCTCTCTCTCTCTCTCTCTCTCTCTCTCTCTCTCTCTCTCTCTCTCTCTCTCTCTCTCTCTCTCTCTCTCTCTCTCTCTCTAATTGAAAACGTCATGAAGCCAGTTTTGATTTGTCCCTGTGGAATCAGCAAGTAGACAGGTTAAGTGGAATGCTGCTATTCATCTCCGACGTTTAATCGAATATCGTACGATTACCTTACAACGCTAAACATTACAGAATATCTCCCAGCTTTCATGGAGTAAATTGCTATTGAAAACGAGAATAGTATTAATAATGCCAATATAATATAATAGTACTAATAATAGCAATAATATTAAGTCTTCCTTTTTTATAATACCATGTATCTTTATTTACACTACAATACTGCAATTTTTTAATTTTTCTATGCATTTTCAGGTCTATTCCAAATTTTTTCAATACAATCATTATAGTCGTGTCTTGTTATAGTGCTAGTGATATTTCAAAATACTTTGCATAACGTGTATATATTATATATAGAAAGCTCCTAAGAGTATTCGAATATTATTGTGAGTATAGTACAGCATGAAATTTCTGTATCAAATGCAATAGGCCAATACATATGAAAGGACAATCTTTCATTTAGAACGACGAACATTATGTTATACAAATTTTGTTTGTTTTTGTTGCAAAGCCTTCAACGAAACAGCGCAGTAGTTGTAATATAATTATAATTTGCATAATAAGTAGATTGCATCGTCGAATAAAGGTTCAAAGGATATTTGCAAGACATAAGCCATTCTTAATAACTTAATCCCGCTCTTCGCGTTGAAACGTATTGCGAATGCATGCATCGACACTTAGGTTTCATGAAATTTACATCAGTTTACCTTCGCATTACCGATTCTTCTCAGTTTGTGGCATGATACCAACTTTGAAACACGTATTTCGAAATGTTTGATTATTTTTCAACTCCATTATTATCGTGATTAATAGAGGTTACGTTGATCGTAAGAAATAAAAGATTAAACGCTAGGAAGATATGGGCGAAAAGATGGTTGACTGAAAGAAGCAAATCGTCTAATTTTATTACAAAGACCAAAAAATGAATGAATCGGTTGATTATAGAAAATATTTGCGTATGGATGATTCTGTTTTTCAACATCTGTTGGATAAGATTCGTCTATGGATAGAAATACAAAATGCAATGATGAGAGATGCAGTTCGTGCAAGAAGACAGATCTTTTGCATCCCTAAGATTTTTAGCCACCGGAAAGAGTTAGGAAGATTTAAAAATTAATACTGCAATTTCACACCAATTATTCAGCAAAGCGATTTCTGAAGCATTCACATATTTATGAAGAATCAAACGAGGGAAATGTATTTCCTACAAAATTATATTTGCTATCCCGATTTCTCCATCGATACAAGTTGGTTTTAATATCGATTCGCCGATGCAGATCTATACATTGTAACATGTCATGAAACCCAGGCATCGATGCATGATGCATTGCAACATTGTTCAACCTGTACAATTACCTTTGCATTAATTAACTTCACAACCTTCTATATGTATCAAGCATCAGGGCTTTATGTAAGACAATTAAGCGAAATCCATTTATAATTCAGCAGAATTTATAATTTAGTAGAATTCCATCGACAATATTAGTTATATTAATGAGATATACGCTGAGTTTAAACATTATAGAAACCCCTTGACTGCGAACATATTTTTTAACTAAATATATATTTAAGGTATTGGATTAAATGTTAGTACAACTTTTCCGCTGGTCTAACCCAAAAGTATCGTGATGTTACTTTCTGGAAGTTATTTACATAACAGAATTATACGTAAGAAAATTACGTAAGTTCTATCGACAATTTACATCGACGATTTCATTTAAATAGATATCATTATGTCATATCTGATGAAGTCTCCCAAATAAAATTAAGTTCCATAGGTTTCTCTTTCCACGTTATTTGCAAATTTTTAAATCTTGTGAAACGTAAAGCCTGTTGAAACAGTTATACGTATAAGAGTGAAAGAAACTGTTTCTGAACTCGATTAAGTTGGCACTCTAAAATGCGTATCTTTACGAAGAGACAAACGGTATTTGTCCACGATTTGTCCACATTGTCCAATCAAAATTTTCGTTTGTCCATTCTTCAAAAGAAAGTCATCACCGGATGAAAATTCAAAAAAACTGATAACTTCTTTTTGAAGCGTGAAAAACATGGACGAACGAACTCTGCTTGTTTTTTTCTCTTTTTTTTTTTTTTGCAAAAATTCGCATTTGGTGGTGGCAACCTCAGTTAGTTTGTTTCTGTTTTATAGAAATACCAAGTCGATGTCTAATATAAAGAAATACAATTTGCAGTTAATTTAACTGAGTTAATTTATCTGAACAAACCCAATGTTTTAATTAAATTAAATGTCTAACAATAATTATTTCGACAACAAATAAGCTGTTACACTCGATAAAAAAGTGGAATTCTTTACATGATTGTTTGTCGAAAAACCAACAGCATGACATCCATCGATCATCGTGGCAAATTAAAATCTGGAATTGGAGTCATAAAAGCTCACTTTGCATAAACTGAAACTTATAGGTCTAAGGCCGACACATTAAATTATAAAAGTACATCTAATATTGTCAAATACTGTAAATAAATAATATTAGTAGGCAATGGGATAACTGTATGTGAATACTAGTATGAGCAATTGTCATTAATGATACGTTTCCTTATAAAAGTTATTTTGCGGAAACCAGGATAGGACTGCGATACGATAAGTTCATCCAGCACGTCTAGTTTTATGCAGCAATATTACAAGTTATAATATTTAGACAAGATGGTCTTGAAGTAAATCGATAAAATAGAAACGTGTAGGAAGAATTACTTAACGTTACAGTTTTCATTCGAGCGAATGAATCCCCGTAATGCAAATGTTTAATGCAAATCTGACTATTTGATATCGCAGTAGAAGAAGATAAATTTAAACAGCTGTTGCGAATATATTTACCAAGAGTTACCTAATTAATTTAAATACGTCTATTATTCTCGTAGAAGAATGTAAAATACTATATGTATTGTGATTTTAATACTGCAGATTGAATGCACATTGATTGAATTGCGACAACTAGATATCACATTGAGGAAAAATAAGTTTGAAAAATGTTGCACGAATATATGAATATTTATTAGAAACATTTTTATTTATTCTTAGATTCTGTTATTCTTCTAAACGAACGACTATAAGGCAATTTTATTTTTCGAATTCTGACAGCATCATTCATCATACTATCTGAAATGGAAAATATCTAGTACGCATAATGGATATTTCTTATTGTTCTGTATATTATTTCAATTCCGACCACGATGATCTTTTAATGATTAGGAGAGTAAAGTTTAAGGATAAACTTTGAATAATATTCACACATACTTCAGTCGAGCATGCAGTGAATATTAAGACGTGCGGTAGTTAACGCTTTGAACATTTTCATTAATCATCCATAATTCGAAAACTAAAGGCGACACTTCGAACACCACTTCGATGTTAGTCAATGCTTTGTCCCTTCGAATTAATTGTACAGACAATCGGGATCTGCTGTTTTTCAAGTTGCCGATCATTATCAGAATTTGCCGAATGGACCTAAAGGTCCTAAACTTAAAAGTTGGTCGTATCATTTCCTCTCTAACTAGAACTGGCTTTTTTGTGAAAATGTCGCCTTTTGTAGTTCCCTACTCTTCGGTTATAAAAGTATATAAAATTGTTGCCTTTTTGGATATAATTAAATCAAATTAATGAACAAGAAGAATAATTGCTCGTAAAACAGATTCGACTGTACTTTTTTCCTTTTTCATTTTTAGTTCTCAACACTGAAAAATCAATCATCTAGCCAGGACACGACTAACAGGAAGACGCATTTGTAGGATACAGCACAGTGCGACATAAATCAGAAAGAGCGACATACCTATTCTCTCTACCAGCCAAGTTATGAATGTTAAGACGTTAGCAATTAGTTTGTCATTTCCTTGCTATTTTTAAGTTTATGTTTCTGTACGTTTTATTGCTACGTATCACCTTATTTGTAGCCAGGAGAACATTAATTTTCTAGTATCAACGAATTGCAAGTTTCTGCTGGCACCTCGATAGCAAACTGACGTATCGCAAGTAGCGTAAGATGAGTACCTTGAATTTTCCCTAAAAAATGTTTCCCAATGTTTACGAAGTTAACTAATTCTTCACTGGTCGGTGCTCGATCACCTCCAAGGAATAAAATTTAGCGTAACCTACCCCTGTGGAAGGAGATGAAGAATTCGAGACTTTAGGCGCTCAGTAGATAATCATTCAAACCTTCGAGCAGAGTACGTCTCAAATCATTCGCAAAGTTGTACTCGCGCATTATCACACGGTCGATTTTAATGTCGCGAACTGTCAACTACTCGCGACGCAACGATGGAGGTAAATGAATAAGATTTTCATAGTCGGTGGAGAAGTGTCTCTGCAACATTTTTATAATGATATCTGCAAAATCGCGTTTCTTTAGTTGCGTCACTTTCCTCGCAAGGGTGCGATACGCTCACACGGCATTTTTATTCATTTTTATGTGTTGACTCGTAACGGTGAAGTGTCGACACGCATTTATGAATATATGTGTCGTGTTTCAATTTTCTTTGTATGCATACCTGCAAGCAATCTCTTATTTCTACTCTTTAAAACGTAGCAGTGTAATATTTGTAAACAGCAACCAATTTTATCGTCGCAGACATCCAATTGAAGCTTCTAAATCGGTTTTATTGAATTGTACGATCGTACGATCAGTATAGAATGACGCAGTTTTCAAACTTTGCAAAGTCAATATAATATTTACGTTCGTATCGTGCAATCGGAATTCAGGAAGTTGCTGCAATGTTTTATCGGAATACGCATAACATTACGCCCACTAACGCCTATTTTCGAAAATAACTACTCAATCTACGTAAATGTGAATCGTTTAATGAAAACTAGCGAACGACGTGCCAAACGAATTCGGAAGCATCGTTGCGTGAAATATCGTTGCATTACGCAATTTCAACAATTGGCTACCGTTTTTTAAAAACCTGTCATTTTCGTCCTTTTCGATTTTCTGTCGAAAACACTTTGAAACAGGAAGAATTACTTGCTCCCAGTATCTTTTTAAGTGAATTGAAACAGCTTTCGTAGTCTCTGAAATTTTCAATCATCGCGAACAACATACCCCGTCCGTTAACAATTCTTGTTTACGACAAAATACGAATAACTAAATATAATTCGGCTTATATGAATAATTACTTTTCAGGAAGAAGGTCTATGTAACCTCAGCTAATCTAAGAGTGGAGCACTAGCGTACTTTTAGATATTACAATATATAAAATTTATAAAGTTTATATAGTTTTACGATATATTTAACCACATGTTTGTCCTATTACCTTACAGCGACTGTGTCACTCCGATATTTGTTTTCTCTTACTGCATATCATCTTCACTATTTTCTTGTAAAGGGGATTTTCTCCGATCAATTAATAAATTAAATAAAACAATTAATCCTTTCTGCATCGAGCTGTGCGATATGAAGTGGGCCGCCGGCTTTTTGAGGCAAAATACCTGCTGCCGCGCTGGACCGATTACATTTGAATTTTCGATGCAAAATATATCGATAGTACTTGAATCTGAAATTCAAGAAATGTCCAATAAATGCATACAAAAGCTTACTAAACAGCCCTGATAAGGCATTGTATCCCACAGGAGTACAAGAAAAGAAACGTATTTCTTATTATGTGTTTTGTTTCCATCTCCATACATAAAAGCATAAACTAGAAGCTATTGAAATCACATTAAAGACTTTCATATTGTATACAGGGTTTGCAAAAAGGTTGGTGACGAACTCTAGGCGTATATAGTATTTATGAAAATAAGCTTAATAAACATGGATTAAAAAACCATTTGGTTTTGGAGTTACGAGATATTTTTACGAGTAAGACGCTACATCTATAGAATATATCGAATTTGTTTCCAGTTCGTTCCAACGCATACATACGTTTTCACATACAGTGCTGGACAAAAGTATTGGCACAGCATGATTGTTATGATAGAAATGCTTATAACTACTAAACAAATTGATTTAAACAAAAAACTTTTTGACGTATTTATTTATTATCTATTCTAGTTTATTACATAACAAGAGCAACAATATAAATAAAATAATACGCAAAATAATAACAAAAATATATTTTTTGAACATTTTATGGGTGGACAAAACTATTGGCACAGTAGAATATTTACGCTTATAACTAATTACATAATAAACTTCTAATATTTTGTTGGCAGTCCTTTTCTTTTAAGGACTTCCTTTAATCTTCTGGGCATCGAGTGGACTAATTTTTTAGTGAATTCAGGTACAATATTGCTCCATTCCTGCAGAAGAACTTTCTTCAGTTCAGACTTGCTTGTGATATTATGTTTCCTAATTCTTTTTTCCAATTCGTTCCACACGTGCTCAATGGGATTCATATCGGGACTTTGAGGTGGTGTGTTTAATGTGTGGGCAGTATTATATATTATCCACTGACGAACAATATACGCCATATGTTTAGGATCTCGATCCTGCTGAAAATACATAGAAATCCCTGGGGAGGTTTAATTTTTGAGTACTTTTCAAAAGATTTTGCTTGAGTATATTTAAATATACATATTTATCCATTATCTCATCAATGAATATAAGTTCTCCTACACCCGATGATGCCATACATCCCCACACCATTAAACCACCACCCCCATGTTTCATGGTGGCTTGCAGATTCAGTTCGTCCGTCTCTGTGTTGGGTTTTCGCCATACTAATATTCTGCCGTCAGATTTAAAAATATTAAACTTACTTTCATCTGAAAACATGATCTTTTCCCAAAAATCAGTATCTTTCGTAACAAACTCTTTCGCGAATTCCACTCTTTTCTTTTGGTTTATTTTACTGATGTAGGGCTTTCTTCGTGCTGCACGGGCAGAATAACCGGCATCCTTCAATACCCTACGTACAGTTTTGGTACTTACTTCTTTTTCACACTCAGCTTTTAACATCGAAGCAATTTCAGTCGAATTAGTTTTTGGATCCTTCTTTACAATATTTACGATTTTCCTTTTTTCTCGAATTGTTACCTTAGAAGGGCGACCACTCCTAATTTGATTCTCTAGATTTTCTTCACTTTTAAAGCGTTTTATGACTGAACGCACAGTAAAACGACTTCTGTTTATGATTTGTGCAATTTCGTTGTAAGATTTATTCATCTTATATAAATTTAATATTATTTTTCTTTCTTCAATTGTGGTTTCTTTCGTTTTTCTAGACATTATTACTCTTTCTTGGTTTTTTGTTGTTTAATAACTGAAGTCTCCAGTTTCACTGATCGAGTGTTATAATAAAAGACTAACGGGGGATTTCCCTTCGCTACTTCCAAATGACGATCGGAAATCGTTGAAAACGGCGACGATACATTGTTTGTTCCATGCTGTGCCAATACTTTTGTCCACCCATAAAATGTTCAAAAAATATATTTTTGTTATTATTTTGCGTATTATTTTATTTATATTGTTGCTCTTGTTATGTAATAAACTAGGATAGATAATAAATAAATACGTCAAAAAGTTTTTTGTTTAAATCAATTTGTTTAATAGTTATAAGCATTTGTATCATAACAATCTTGCTGTGCCAATACTTTTGTCCAGCACTGTATATATATATGCAGGTTCTTTTCATTTCTACTTGCATCTAGATATATCTATTTTGTTTAGATACAACAATATCTTTAATGATAAAAACTGATATTTAATGGTAAAAATATTTTAAAAATAGAAATGATAAGTAGAGTACATAAGATAGAGTACATAAGATAAGTACATTTTTTTCCCTGCCATGCAAATGTTACGCAATTGAATGAATTCCAATATTTTAATTGACGGGAACAATATTCTTGTATATTGACAATTGTGTCGGTATTTATAATACCGTCCACCAGAGATGTTCACAATATCGTCTTGGCGACATTGCGTACAAGCACTTGTTCAGTGTACTGATCCGTCTAAACAAATACGTGGCGATTTTTATTGACAATTTTCTAATGCACCTTTAAGAATGGAAAGCTACTTTTAAATCGGAATTTCAACATATCGACGGCATGTCACAATTTGTAATAAATATTTTCAAATTATATTCGTCTTCTTATTTTTGTAACAAACGTTTTAAACGCAATGAAATTTAAGGGAGCAATGAAAAGAGTTTATGCACTTTTTAAGCGGACATTGTGCATATCTAAACGAGTTGGATGTTAATGAATATTACAGTGCACAGTGATTATGTTTCGTGTATTGTACCTATTAACACAAATTTGACGAATTTTTGAACACGCATCTATATTACTATGAAACAATCGGTACGGAAAAATGCGTTGCACGTGCAATTGGAGGTGCTTAAACGTTTGCGAGAATTGCACATAATCTCCAAACTTAGGAGCTTGAAAAAATTGTTGTATTTAACATCTCCAATTACAGTGACAAAACTGCATAATTGTACTTATTTTACATCACGGATAATACGAAATGGTATGGTGGATTTCCAAACAATTAAAAGAAAAAAAAAAAGAAGAACTAAGAACGAAAATAAATGTTTATTTGCAAGGAAACGGAGATTGTACAGCGCACCGTATTACAGCTGTTGGACAGTTGTAGAAAACAACTGCAATACGTGTAAGCTCTGCTTATGAACACTCGGAATGAACTAACACGATGCACTTGCTTCACAACAATCTCGGCTTGCACTTAATTAGAGCAAGGTCATAAATTTCAAGAAATATTAACTCGGAAATTCCATAGAGTGTTGATCTATAAGATGTACAAGTTACGAGAAATGTTAATTGAATACTACACTGATTATAAGGCTTACCAATCGAATACTGACGCGAGCTACGAATCACGATTCACGAAAGACGTGCAATGCTCTTCCATCATCAATTACAGTGGGATAAAAAAAATGGGATAATGGCGCCATAGGAAGGTGTGAAACTCCGGACACATACACACACACACACACACACACAGCATAGAACATAGGGTAGGCTATAGTATTCTTTCACTTTACTTTTTACCTGTGAGTCGATAGGTTTAAGAGCTAATGTACCATTGAACGAGAATCTCGAATAAAAGACTATAGCACATTTTGGTGAAAGTTTGATTAATAGTACAGTAGAATTCCATTTGTCTGAACGTATCGGTGGTCAAATAGTTTAAATCGAGGTTTATACGATAAGAGCCCACCGGTTCTTCTCGCTACGTACTATGCTTCGTTCACATAATAGAGACTCACGGTGCAATATAAATTCAACCGGTAAACGTTCGATTAATCGAAGGCGTTAATTAAAATTTTGTTCGAATAAAAGTAATTCGGATAAATGGATTTTATCGTAAAGTATGATTCTACGATTCTTATCGATCGTTTTAGTACACACAGATTGTAGACATTTGGTCAAAAGGCGACATAATGTCGAACATAGAAAGAACGTTAAGTGTTATGGAACAACGTAACTTGGGAACCGACTTTTCCTAAAGTTTTAAATTCGATTTAGACTCTTATTCGAAGTTTCCATTTGATTCTTCTCGAAAAGAATATTACAGAATCATCTCTACGTCATCATAGTTTGCTTTTTTGCGACACAAGTTGTCAGTCATATGTCGTCAACTTTGAAGCTACTATACTCTTCGTAGCTTGAGATACTCTCAATAGCTTTGAATGTCACTAACTAAAATAACTAAAATAAAATAAAATTCCAAACACAACTGTTATTCTTCATTTTTATCTTATTGTGGCTCTTAAACACACTCGTTGAATTTCCTACCAACCGGTATTGACGAACACTACTGAATAATACTGGATCAACCAACCAATCAGTTTCTTCTTTTCCAGTTACTATCTAATTTAATCGGGATTATACTCCGTACTATCGTGAACAACTAGATTGAGGGCTACGGACTGTTTTCCATTCTCGGAAACGAAGTAAAAAGAAATTCAAATGACACGCATATTAAATGTCATACGTAAGGTGCAAATGAAATATTGCAATGATGTTCTTTAGAAGTTTGAAATCGAAAAGTTAATACTACTCGACACGTTATAGTTTAGCCTGAATTATTATTAGCTATTAATTAAAGCAAACAATTAAGCGTTACAAGTAATTAGAATATTCGTCTCGTCTGTTCTTTTTACATAGCAGAGAAATTGTGTTGCAAAAAATATTGGAAAAAATAGAAATTTAATGTTTGAAGAACTTTATACTTTCGTCTATCTGAATTATCACAGACACCTAAAACACACATCATCGCAAAATTATTTATTTCTCAAGGGGTTGTATAACGAGCGCATAACTGTCGTGCAGCAATTACAAAACAATAAACTAGCCGTTACAGGACTTGATAAAACGTAAGAATTGCGTACAATTGACACACAGGGCCCCTTTCGTAACAAGTATTGTCACACCCTTTTGTCGCTTGTTTTGTCATTAACTCTACAGAGACGAACGAAAGAAAATCTGTAAAATAAGAAATATATGTATAAGGATATCCTCGGACCATACGTATATCGTCGATATTTCAAAGTTTTCAACTAAAAGGATCAATATGTATTGTGAATGCAACATTGTCAATATCTATCAACAAAATGCATTTCGTTAAAAATCTTGAAATATTTATAATGGAACCCCATATTTAAAACAAAAATTTTAAAATATCGACAACATTGTCGGCTGTCTGTCGACACTTTAGAGATAGAGAGAACTGTAATTTTTACCGTAAATTATTACCATAAATGAGTAAATATACCGAATGTTACCGATACGGTACTTCTACTATATTCTTACTTTGAATATAAAGTTAACTGCAATTTACAGTGTATCAATTTTGAGCTTCCTGTCATTCGTCACAGTATATATTTCATCTCAGAAAAATAAAAGTCACAGAGATTAACCTTTCTACGAACGGCAGAATAACGTCATCTTTACGTGAGAAACGTGTTAAATTGCCACGACGTAGGTACGCGTTAGGATTAAGACAGGACTACAGGGAACGAAATTTTCTTTAACGAATAATGGTATTTTTAATCGATGCAGCGAGAATGTCTGAATTACGGAAAATCTACAGCATACAAGAAGTACAAACAATAGGTATAGCATCAATGTGTGATAGGAAATTCTTAACACGTGCCTTATCGATCCGTATTCCATTTCCCATAACACTTTATATGCTGAAGGAAATCGGTATTTCCTTGAATTCACATTATCCGATTTGCCACGTGATGTTCCACCAGAGACGCGAAACTGTTTGAAATATTATCAGAGCAGCATGGAGCACCGGCTCATAACACTCGCACCATAACGAGATATTTAATATCAATCTATGGAGGAAAATGATTTGACATCCGACAGCCTTGCCATCACTCCACGTGACTAAAATCCTCTTGACGCTTCGTGGAATTTTTTTTATTGAAACAGACTATATACAGAACCTTTTATTTCCGTTGGTGGCGTGAAAAAACGAATCAAAAGGGACTGTTTAATTGTGAGCGTTGGATAAATGTAAGAAAACGAGTGAGAGAATATTTAGAATGGAATGGTGGAAGCATTTGCAGTAGATGTTCGAAAATCAGTCAAGTATTGAATTTGAAAAGTATTGAATTTTTGATTTTGAATCAACTAACGCGAACAAAATTACAGGGTTCCGTTGAAAAAGCAAATGCAATTGTATTTAACAACTGCCTCAATGCACTTTTGTAAAAATCGCACTGCACGACGATAGAGCTTGATAAACAATGCAAAATTTTCCTCCACAATTTCCTTCAATCTGCAATAGGAACAGTATCACAATTCGGCTCAATTATTTATTAGACTCGGCCTATGTAGAATAAAGCTTTCCATAATTGGTCGTACTTTCAATCTCGTCTTTGTTAGCACTTTTATAACTCGAATATCGGCTCCAAGTGTCAAATAGAAATTGCCAATTTAATCCAGACGTATTGTACCCCGATGCTGCACAGCACGAAACTCTATGAAGCTAACGAATCCACGCATATTTCATCCTTTAAAAAAAGGTTCGTTTTCATGTCGTTTCACAGTATGCGAACACAGTGTATGTGTGCACACCGACAATGAACATAAACGCGTAGTTTCCTCTAATAAAATATATCGACATTGGTCAAACGCATCCGATAAATGTTAACACGTCATAGAATCAAATCTATGTACGTATACAGGGTGCGGCCGAATAACATTTACAAGCGGGCACGAAGTGATTCCTTATGAAGAAATAAGAACGAGATATGGAATGAAATTTTTTCATTTAAGGCTTAGTTTACGAAAAAATCGAGTTTGAAAATTTGAAACGACACGAACTTATGGATTATTGTAGAGAATGAGCGATATGTACATACACCCTTGGACAAAAAGATAGCACATGTGTGCTATCATTAATTTCTCATAGATAGAGTCCGAATTTCCCAAGTTTGACGAATGGCATATAAACAGTACCTTGTAGTAATAAGGTATATGAGCTTGAAACTGTATCTTCGCTATTCCTCTTGTATTTATCAACAATGATTGTGAAATCCGGTCGGCGAAATGATAGCACACTTTCAAAAGTTGTAGTGTTTATTATCTACTAAATTGTACAAAAATAAAAAACCTTTTAAAATTTAATAATGTGTGGATCCTCCCTTATTCTCCACCACCTCCAGCATTCGTTTCGGCAAAGAACGATATAGTTTTCTAATATAATCCAGCGATATATTTCTCCATTCCTCTTCAAGGCACTTTTTTAACTGATTAATACTTTCAAATTGCCTATTTTCTCTATAAACGGCATTGCTTAATTTACTCCAACAGTTTTCGATTATGTTTAAATCGGGGGAGCATGCAGGCCAGTCCAAAACTGCAATATTTTCTGTTGAAAAATATTCTTTCACAACCTTAGCGGTGTGAACTGCAGCATTATCTTGCTGAAAAATAAAATCTTGTCTCGCAATATGTGTTGCGTACTTTGCAATTTGATTTTGTATCAAATTACGATAGGTTATAGCATTCATCTTGCTGCGAATTGATATTAAATCAGTCTTTCCGTTATACCCAATACCTGCCCAAAGCATAATGCTACCTCCACCCATTTGACGCCGTATTTGTGACAATTTTTTTTTTCTTACATCATGATAGTAAAAATTGAATCCATCTGGGCCATCTAAATTAAATCTTTTTTCATCTGTAAATATAACTTTCCTCCACTTCTTGTTCCACCGTATATGTTCTTTTGCAAAATATAATCGATGCTCCTTGTGAATCTGCTTTAGAGCTGGTCTTCGTTTTAATTTCATCCGCTTTATGTGCGCGGATTGTTGTAGTACACGTCTGACATTCCGAGGATTAGTTTTTACGCCAACTTTTTCTGCAATTTCACGTGACGTGAGAAGCGAATTTGACGCGGCACGTAAAATTGCACGTTTTTCACGAGTACTAATCGCGGAAGGTCTCCCACTGCTTTTTTTTGTTCCATAATTATTTACATCTTTCAGTAAATTATAAATGACTTTCCGACTTCTACTGAGAACTTTTGCAATTTTAGAAATAGTAAAGTTTTCTTTCTTTAATTTCAAAACTGTTTGAATCTCTTCACTATTTAGCTGTTTTCCACGTCCCATTGTTTGAATCGAAATTTGTAAGGTTTCTAATGAAATTCTTCTACTTTTCACTACGTCTACACCACTCAGAATACACAGAAATACTAAGGAATGGAAACAAAATGCTTGGTGTGCTATCATTTCGCCGACCGGATTTCACAATCATTGTTGATAAATACAAGAGGAATAGCGAAGATACAGTTTCAAGCTCATATACCTTATTACTACAAGGTACTGTTTATATGCCATTCGTCAAACTTGGGAAATTCGGACTCTATCTATGAGAAATTAATGATAGCACACATGTGCTATCTTTTTGTCCAAGGGTGTATGTACCAGTTGAGCCTCGATAATTCGAACCTCTGTAAGATTATATTATATGTATATTGTTCATTGCCTCCTGCTCCGCCGCGAAGATTTCCATAAGTCGAAGTGAGATTTACGTCAACTCAAATTATTTACCATTTAATTCACATGCTTTATTTTACCTCTGCGATTCGAGTTTAGAATAGCCAGACTTTTGCAAGTCGAAGTTTGCTTCTATAAATCGAACTTCTCATCGCTGTCTCATTGCTGTCTCAGCAACTCGAATCAGAATTCGAAGCTTGAAACTCTTGAAAGCTTTGATTCAGTCTGGAATCTTGATAGCTTTTGAGCCTTTATAAAGTATTCTGAGTCCTGAATCTTGATCGTGCTCTGTCGTCAAAATGACGATCGACGAGTTCTTCGAACCACTTCATGTTTCTCTGTGTTTCAAACATCGTTTTCATTCTTGAATTCTCAAGCCAAGAGTATCGAATATCCCTCATTACGATTTCCAACGATAGATCAAGACTCGGGAGACTTTAAAGTTCAAAGACTCGAGACTTCTATTAATATTTAGAGCTGATCGAAACTTTCAAGAGTTTTAAGATTCGAATCAGGTTCGAAGTGACTCGAATTTGTCGCCACGTATACAGTCAATCCAAGTCATCCATGTCAGAAATTATTCGATATTGTCTTCTTCCCTTCGATGATCATGACTGTCTCGATAAGAGAAAAGGCATAAAACGACACAAGCCGTATATATCTCTGTTGAGTCGCTCTTCGACCGCAATCTAACAGTTCTTCGTCAGTCGAACACATAATTGCTATCATCCCACGCGTCTTTAACTTCTGCGTTGAATGAAATGAATTCTAAGAGGAAGTTTTATATACCTAAAATTGCAACATTTTCTGGAAGAAGGAATGTAACCGAAGGTTTGCACAAAACTTCTGTATGTCGAATTCTCGTTAGTTAAAGCTCTTTTGTTCGAGAACTTCGTTAAATGGAAACCTCTATAACTGAAAACTCTTAGCTCTTCCTTTAAAGCTCGAATTACCAATGTTCGATTGTGCTAAAATGAGGATCACTTACCAAGTACGATCCATATGACGATGACGTTGCCACCGGTTGCCACTAACAGCATTGCAGCGAATATCAAGGACCAGAACAACTTTTGCCACCATGATAAGTCAAACGGTCGCTCTTGATAATTAAAGAAACAATCTAAAAAAGCATCACGTAGAACTTCCCGTTCCGTAGAACTGTCCAAAGCGTTTTGCAATATATTAAGAAGTTCGCTACGATTTAACATCAACAAGATTGTGATGTCTCGTCTGAGAATTATAGTACTGCAGTTGTACAAGCCATACGAAAACAAGTTGTCCATATTTTGAGCCTGACAAAAACCAGCACTTTTTAAAAACAACAACAGTATCCAGGTGCGAACAATTTGGTTGAAATTCTCACATCTTTTCACGTGAATTCCCGTTACACGTAATTTACCTTGTCTTTTCCCTTTTCAAACCGTTGCATCGTTAAATCTACGTATTAACTAATCGTTACCGATAACAATTTAGAACGTCTTCTCTTAGTGCATGGGATAGTTTCAAAGTTTGTTCAACAACTCATCTTTGTTGGCGAACTTCTTTCATCGGTTCCACTTTTATACGGTTTTTTCTCGAAAATAATGCGCCGCTGTTTCTGAAAAGATTATGCACGAGCTAATAAGTTTGCGGTTTCAGAGTGACAAATGACAACGGCGAACGCAACAGGCAGAAAAAGATGTACGCAATAGAAACAAGTGTCTTCAGACGCTATCGCTGAAAAGTATATGGACACTTGGTTTCTTCTTAATACGATGTTATTTAATTACACAAACGAAGGCAGAAAGACTCAAGGAGATTTTATATTTTATTAGACCAGCAAATACAGCCTATCGGGATACGATAAAATTCACTTTTAAAAAATAATATAGAAGAAAAGAATTGGAATCCGTAAATGTCAAACATTATATGATTTTTGTCATTTAAGGAATTCATTACTTTCAGCTCGTTAAGTTGTCTACGTATAAATCAAATTTTGAATATACCATTGTAAATACCAATAAGAATAAACCAGAATAAAACAATTAATATTTCATACGATATCTATCCGTTGTTTTTACAGAAAACAAATACATTGCTTTTCATCAGTTCACCGGTTTCCTATTAATTCATATATTTTACTGATATTCATGTATCGTTGATACGAATCGAGCAAAGTATCCGTCACGTACATGCGAGTAATTGCGCGCATTTGTTATCCTTGAGAATCTTCGCCCTTTCATTTCTCTAGAACGATAATAAATAATAAATTACTTGTGAAATGATTCGTTCTGATATTATTTAATTTTAATAATTTTTGTTAATGTAATACGATAACTAGCTAATCAATTAGTAACTAACGGTTAATAATTAACAATTTAGAAATGAACATACATTTTAACCAAAGAAACTTTGAAATAAATAATTGTACTTCAATAATTAATCAAAAATTAAGAAAAGTCGAAACTATTACAAATTATTATATTTGTTCTACTTTTAATATTGTGAGATTTCATTTGAATCCATTTATATATCAGAGTTGTGTTAATAATCATGATTTACAGTTACACTAATTTCAAAACCTCGTTTTAATAATGACGTGAGATTCTTTCGATCAACACGAGATCACCAATTTTCGCATAACATAAACTCGACAAAGATTGTTTGAGATTTGTTGAGCTAGGCAGTAATAGTAAACGATTAGTCATATGAAAACGAGAACGTCATATTGAAGGGTTGTGGTATTGTTTAATGCAATAATAATCATAATAATAACGAAATATCGTATTACTGTGCAAATGTAAAAAGATAATTCCACTCGTTTTTATCCATTTGCGCAAAAATAGTTGAAATTCGTTCAATTAACGCGATCTTTTTTCAAATTACACACAGAGGCGTGAAATCATTTTAAAATCTGATGCCGCTATTTTGTAATTATTATCGTCGATAAATGTTGAACAAAGCTTTATTTAATCGTGAAACGGTAAATAACAAATTGAAGTAACATTTCAGTTGCGAGTAAGAATTAAATCTCCTATTTAAATAAAAGTCGTTTAAACGATGCCAAAAATAATTTATTTCTTATTTCTTATATGAAAATTTTATTTCTCATTTGAATTTAATTGGAGGACAAATAATATTATGTAAATAAATAGATTTTCGTTTCTCGTATTCGTTTCATTTTGTGAATGACACAGTCGTGAAATTAATAAGATTATTTTTCAATAAATAAATCGCAGATCAAACCTCCTTTCATAACTACTCGCTTTTCCAACAAATTGTTCGAAAGTATATCCATCGTATTTCGAGGTTTCGCCGTGTTTATCATAGCTGACAAACATTATTAAAAGTTACAAATTCCAATGTACAGCAATCTCCCTGATGGAAATATTTGTGTAAAAATTCGAATTTCTTCGACGATCGATAAATAAAATAATAAATGAAAAATAAGATTGTATTTGTAAAGAACAATTAATTTCATTATTTTAAATAATATATTAATATAACGAATAATTTATTTCAATTTCTTATTTGAAGTCCCAACTAACAACTGACCCTCTGTTTAGATAATTATTTAAATGATGATGATTATTTAATAATGCCCGACATGGTTGTCGATAGGTCCGATTCACATTCTCACCACAAAAACTCGTCAATCAGCCTAACAATGCGAGACTGCGATAACCGTGCATACCCAAGAACTGCATTGGAGCAACTGAAGCTTCAAAATCGCGTTCATTCAAAGATGCGTGCGCAATGACTTGCGCCTTCGCGTCTTCTACCGATAGCTTTTTTGTTACCGTTCATCTACATCGGTCATTTACTTGTATTACAGACCCTGGTGTCGGTTGATAAACTAGCAAATTGTTATCGAATACCAGCAAGTTCATCAATTTACGCACTTCATGATTACACATGGGGGACGACGATTGCTAATAAACAGTATAAACAGCAAACAGTATAAACAGCAAACAGTATAAAAAGCTAATAAACAGACTCTCCATATGTTTTCTACCACTATACGATTTAAAAAATTACATCGGAGGTATTAAAATCCTCTTCTTTTAAGCGAACATTAATCATTTAAAGGTTACGTATTTCTATTATCTGTTCTATGATATTGCAATATTTTATATTTTGCAAATATATGAGTCTTCGTAAAGTAAGCTCATTAGTAATGCTTATAAAACAAGTCATCGCTGCATCATTTTCTCCCAAAGTACGTTCGTGTTTCTTTTTACATGGTAGTATTTCTTTTACACGATTTACAGTTCAAAATAAGCACACAGAACAAAATTATCCTAAGACCGTAATAAAACCTGTCTGGACCTATGGAATCCAACTATGGGGAACAGCAAGCAACTCCAACATCGAAATACTTCAACGTTTCCAATCGAAAACCCTAAGATCCATATTGAATGCACCCTGGTATGTCACCAACGAAGTAATACATCGCGATCTCAAGATACTTACAGTCAAAGAGGAAATAGCTAAATATAGCACCAGATACAATAAAAGAGTCAACAAACATCGAAACCCCTCAATTACTGGATTACTCGATACATCGGACCAAATCCGCAGGCTGAAGAGACACTACCCGTTAGACCTAAGCTCCAGATTCAACTAGTTTTTATTCTAAATTATGCATATTTATAATAAGTTAACTTATTACAAATAATTTAGCCATGTCACAGCGCCACGCCAGAAAAAATTACTAAAAATTCTCAATGCGAGAATTGATTGTAAATTTTATAAATAAATAAAAAAAAATATATTCGAGTGTTAATTTTTGTTGAGCCATCCTCTATGTATACTACTTCCCAGATTTAATTAAACCAACAAACCGCCAGACTATTCTTAGGGATGAATATAAAAAAAAGAAAAAGAACATATCATCCATGTCAATAGTAATTGGTCGAATCATTCATCCCCGTTATCGAGGAATGGTCCAATAAGACAATATTTTTCGATGTTTACGTTTTGTGGAATATTTCAGTGATAAGACTAACGCAATCACTTATCACAGATATGACAAATATAATGCGTTCACTTAGGTAATGATATCGTATCGTCTTCGACACCGTTCGCCATTTAAGTGTACCAAGTGCAGTAAGACAAAATGTATGCAGGCTTGTCAGTGGATCAGTATGTCGATATAGCGTGTGACTAAAAATGACTTTAAAGATGGAAATGAACATGACACAGTGGAGGAATATTGTCAGTAAAATCCACATCCTAAGATCCTTTATCACTCGATATTTCCAAGCGCTCGTCGACGTTACGAGGAATCTAATTCTGATACTCGCAATGCGGCCATCGCCTGTCGCTTTAAATCTTTTGTTATGAAGATACTTTGGTGGAATCAAGAGCGTAGATATTTAAATCGAAAACTCCATAACATGACCAATTATCATCCAACGGTGGTCCAGAGACAGCTCGTAAGCTATGAAGTCGAAAGAGCTATTTTTTGGAATTTTTGTCTGTCTGTTTGTACTCGCGTAACGTAAAAACTGCTGGACGGATTTTGAGGGAGGTTTTTCTCTTGTATAGCCTAATGTTCGGAAAAAATAAGGCACGTTTCGTTTTGATCCGTTTTGCAGAAGCTGAGAAATAATTCGACACCTGAAGTGTATGGGCTCCCATGTTTGATAGAGATCACGCAACGATGCTTACTATTCGCATCGTGTTTAACAAAGTTTGAAATCGTTCTGTCTAATGGCTAATACTTAATATTGCGTTGTTATTTAAAAACGTAATAAAATAATAAATAATGTATTAGAATAAACACAAAAATGATTTTATATATGTTTGCATATCATGTGCACCGACTGTATATTTTTACATTTTCATGTTTAATATCCGCAGTCTAACAATCGCAATGCTAACAAAGAGAAATTTAAAGTAATTGAAATATTTCATTTTGTAACCTTTTATTCATCGATTCAATGCTGGCTCAATGAATTAATCAAGAAAATCTCATCCGTTCATTATGATGCGCCTTATTGAATGAAAATAAACAAATTATTCATATGTCAGGTTTATCAACAGAATCCATCGTTTACTGACTTTTAAAGCAAGTCGTTCAATTAAAACCTTTCGTTATATTAAATACACAGATACGTGTATATTAGATAAATGAGAAACTTCGAACGAAACGATTAATATTTCCATTTAATTAAAATTTCATTTACACGAGCGGTTCTGAACGACCAGAATCTTGCTCTACTTATTTCATATAAAAACCTTGTTTCAGTAATTCATTAGCATAAATGACGAAAGGTTTCCCTTCACTTCGATGTTATCTACGATTCGTATCGGCAGTGATTCAATTAAAATAATCTCGATTAAAACGAAATAATAGTAACAAAGTAGTGGCCGAGGAAAATGAGAAAAATATTTACGGTTGAGTAATTCGAAAACTAAAAGTTTCTCTAAAAGCTATTGCTTGCACCGTTCGAAAGAACAAAGGTAAGCTTCTTGTATACAATTTCTCGTTAAAATTTAACAATACTTCTTCTTAGTACCGCAATTTTTTTTTCTTTTTTTGTCTTTTTAAACTCCTGGAACTCTTTTCACACGGTGCATTTTCTATACAATATTTTTTAACGTGTGCTATTAACTTTAAACAATTTATTTTACACGTTTTGGTTTTATAGTTGTACGATTTTTTTTTAACACGTTTTATCGTTTCACTGAAAATGATATCAATCTCGAAAGTTTTACACAATTTCACAGGGAACTGAGAACTCGTATGGTGCTTGTTATGAAGAATTATGCAAAGAGAGAAAACAGAACATATGTCACGAAATGATTAGACAAAGGATATTTCGAGCAACGAAATGATATTTCTCCAGTAATAAGAATAATCGTTGTAGAATGATAGAGAATAGCGATGAATAAAATTTCGATTTCAGAAATAAATTTTTTTTTCTTAACACATTACCTTTTGCTACATGTGTTTATTGAATAAAGTTTTGTTTTCGAATGCAGATATATATCCTATCCTATTATTTGCGTTAGTTTAACAAAAGTTTCTACTTTGTTGCAAATCGATTGTTTCACGACGTTTTTTAAACGGTACACAAAGAGTACCAGAGTGTATATGTATATTTATGAAAGTCAAAAGAATGCATAAAAATTATATTAAAGAGATAAAAAGTACACAGAGTTATACATATATTATCAAGAAGTTTGACTTTTTCATTCTGGGTCTGTCATGAGTGTAGCATTCAGACCCCTTGTAATTATTTTTCTTATACATGTTCTAACTTAGATCTTTTCCAAAATACAATTAAATTTTTCTCTAATTGTTTCACCTATTAAATCGGATATGTTATTTACGTTCTTATTTCAACAATTAATTCTCTTGACCCAGTTAAAGACACTTTTTTTATTTCCTACTTCTTTCATATTGAGTTCAATAATTGCGAAACATATGAGCTTTATGAAAAATCTGAACATTATTTTTGTTCACAAAGTGTACAGTTCTTGAATGGGTGCGTTATGTGTTGACTGAATAACTGTTATAGTATAAACATATCATGAATCATAATTTATAAGATATTAGAAAGACAAATTTATCTTAATATACTTTTTATGTCTTATATGTTAACAGTCACTGGATCAAATTTTTTCGGATAAGCGAAAAATTCAAAGTTCCTTTCTGCACCTTAATAGCTGCCGACGTATCATAAACTCACGAAGTTACCAGCCCTATGCCAGAGACTGGTACAGTTACTTTGAGTTTCCCTTAATTTAAGTAACCTGTAAATAAGTATGTACTTTGTTCCAACATCCAGATAGCGAGATTTTTGTGAATATTGCCAATCTTTAAGAAATTAACGTACCTATGTACATATTTTCATACAACTAGACAAATTTAATACTATGAAAGTGAAATCTAAAACCTGATAACAAAACGCTTCATTGGAAGAGATTCAGGATATGTATAAATATTTCTTGCAGCCAATTTCTTTCCGTACATTATATACTTTGGTATTAAATTGAATTCGATCGTTTATAATTTAAAAAATAAGCCTTGACCCACATTTTTGCTTTGGCTTGATTTTATGATCGGTTACAAATACAAAATTCGTAAGAACGCATCTTTTAATGCAAGATATATTTATAAATAATGGCAGAATGTTACTATCATATTGTAGAAAGATGTTTTTTACTTCGCTCGGGTAAAAATAATTTTCTGGATCGACGTGTTCTAATCCCACTTCGGTGGATCATTTGGCAGAAGAACGCACGAGTTGACAGGCAACGTGTTCATCTGCCATAGAACCCACAACTATACAACCAATTGCACCGCAGGCCGTTGCGGAAAGTGGGCCACAGCTCTAGCATCAATTGTCACGCCCGTTTTTAAACCACCGAGTGCACCAACGCCTCCAGCAACTCCTATCTCACTAATAGGACCGACTTCGTGCATGAATGTTAATACGAGAACTGGTCTGTAAATATAGAATTCATTTCTATGCTAATGTTAAAAATATTTTTTCCATTCTCACACGTAATCTTACCTTCTGGTTCCCCTTGCCTACAGATACTATGACTGACAATTAAAATTCTGGCAGCCACTTTTGCCTCCAAACGCTCATCAATTCTATCGATGTTAGATATTTGGATATGCCACGGTCAACCTTTAAAAATCCTGTTAAAGCTCTGATATTCAAAATCCATGAAACATCTTTTTAGCTTGACTCCTTATGAAAAAAGATTATGCTTGTGCCAGAGTTTTTTTTTTTTTTTTTTTATTAACATTTGTGATCAAAAAGCAGAACAGTATTTAAAATAGGAGACACCTGGCTGATTTTGATGAGATAAAAATACGCTTAGAGAAAACTTTATATCAAATTTAGAATCTGATAGTGATACAAGTATGCGTACTGCAGTCTGGCGTAGTAATATTACAATAATTTTAATTTGTTTAGCTTTCTTCTGTTTATTTTTAAACGTCGTATTAATGTTTATAGACCAAAGTGAATTAAAGCATAAAACATATATTTTGAATAATTAAAATTTAATGAATATAATTTACCAAGTTTGAAGCTGGTGTAAGTTCATTCACAATCTTGAAAAAAAATATTGGTCTAATTAATTCTCAGAAAAACTATTTGTACAATGAACTTACATCAACTTAAACTCATAAAGACACGAACAAACCAAGTCGAGCTTATCAGGCTTTTTCAATCGATATACACCCTTGGACAAAAAGATAGCACATGTGTGCTATCATTAATTTCTCATAGATAGAGTCCGAATTTCCCAAGTTTGACGAATGGCATATAAACAGTACCTTGTAGTAATAAGGTATATGAGCTTGAAACTGTATCTTCGCTATTCCTCTTGTATTTATCAACAATGATTGTGAAATCCGGTCGGCGAAATGATAGCACACCAAGCATTTTGTTTCCATTCCTTAGTATTTCTGTGTATTCTGAGTGGTGTAGACGTAGTGAAAAGTAGAAGAATTTCATTAGAAACCTTACAAATTTCGATTCAAACAATGGGACGTGGAAAACAGCTAAATAGTGAAGAGATTCAAACAGTTTTGAAATTAAAGAAAGAAAACTTTACTATTTCTAAAATTGCAAAAGTTCTCAGTAGAAGTCGGAAAGTCATTTATAATTTACTGAAAGATGTAAATAATTATGGAACAAAAAAAAGCAGTGGGAGACCTTCCGCGATTAGTACTCGTGAAAAACGTGCAATTTTACGTGCCGCGTCAAATTCGCTTCTCACGTCACGTGAAATTGCAGAAAAAGTTGGCGTAAAAACTAATCCTCGGAATGTCAGACGTGTACTACAACAATCCGCGCACATAAAGCGGATGAAATTAAAACGAAGACCAGCTCTAAAGCAGATTCACAAGGAGCATCGATTATATTTTGCAAAAGAACATATACGGTGGAACAAGAAGTGGAGGAAAGTTATATTTACAGATGAAAAAAGATTTAATTTAGATGGCCCAGATGGATTCAATTTTTACTATCATGATGTAAGAAAAAAAAAATTGTCACAAATACGGCGTCAAATGGGTGGAGGTAGCATTATGCTTTGGGCAGGTATTGGGTATAACGGAAAGACTGATTTAATATCAATTCGCAGCAAGATGAATGCTATAACCTATCGTAATTTGATACAAAATCAAATTGCAAAGTACGCAACACATATTGCGAGACAAGATTTTATTTTTCAGCAAGATAATGCTGCAGTTCACACCGCTAAGGTTGTGAAAGAATATTTTTCAACAGAAAATATTGCAGTTTTGGACTGGCCTGCATGCTCCCCCGATTTAAACATAATCGAAAACTGTTGGAGTAAATTAAGCAATGCCGTTTATAGAGAAAATAGGCAATTTGAAAGTATTAATCAGTTAAAAAAGTGCCTTGAAGAGGAATGGAGAAATATATCGCTGGATTATATTAGAAAACTATATCGTTCTTTGCCGAAACGAATGCTGGAGGTGGTGGAGAATAAGGGAGGATCCACACATTATTAAATTTTAAAAGGTTTTTTATTTTTGTACAATTTAGTAGATAATAAACACTACAACTTTTGAAAGTGTGCTATCATTTCGCCGACCGGATTTCACAATCATTGTTGATAAATACAAGAGGAATAGCGAAGATACAGTTTCAAGCTCATATACCTTATTACTACAAGGTACTGTTTATATGCCATTCGTCAAACTTGGGAAATTCGGACTCTATCTATGAGAAATTAATGATAGCACACATGTGCTATCTTTTTGTCCAAGGGTGTAGACGTAAACTCTTCAATATTTCGAAACGAAGGGAAATGGACTTACACTACTTTTAAAAGAATCGCCTATTTCATTGATCGATAACAGTGATACCGCAGGCTTGCAAATATTTAACGATGCTTAGTAGCAGTAAAAGATTACTCAAAATACCGATTTCCACGACATATCCAAAAATCCTAAACTATAGCACAGATTTTATTTTCTCAACAGATATATTTCTATAGTTATTAATATTTGAAAATAAATAATAATTGGGTAATTTTTCTACGATTTCAAGACTTCATTAACGATTACATTGTTATACTTCAGAGTAAGTCTCGATGCTTTTTCTGGTATATCCTCTGGTCCTTATATTCGATAAAAGTTTATGATTATAGTGCGTACAACACTGATTCTGAATTTGTTCGCATTCAAGCATCATAGTTAATTTAGGTAGGAACAGTGACTACAACGTTTCAAGTAGGCTTATACGTTCGCGTTAAATGAAACACCATGAGATACTCGGAAACTCTTCGAAGGAACTTGTTCAGTATTATTCAGTCTTCTCCGCTTTCTGTGTATGTACATTAAGCTGAAATAGTATGTTTAAGGTTTACAGAGCGATATGTTCACAGTATCTTTTAGAGTTTCCCATAGCTTATATTTAATGCGCATTTATCCTATTCTTATTAAGTTCAATTAGTTATGTGTGCATGCACCTGTTGCTGTCTGTTGATTGTTAATCTACAGTGAAATGCATTTGTCAATTCCTGAAGATTAAAGCTTTCAGTATGCTATTAATTTTACTAGGACTAGTAGTACTAATCAATTATTATTGTTGTCGTTGTTGTTGTTATTGGTGTTGTTATTATTGTTGTTGTTATTGTTGTTGTTATTGTTGTTGTTATTGTTGTTGTTGTTGTTGTTACTGTTATTGTTATTATTATTATTTTTTAATTATTATTTCCTCTAAATATCCGTATGTTTGCTTAAAAAAGATTTTTTTTCAGGAATGAAATCTCGAAGGAATTTTTGGCCAATTTATTAGTAAATAGTGTCATTAAACAACTAATAGACACTTTTCAAAAACGAAACTGAGTTTTTATTTGTTGCGTTTGTAAAAACATAATAGAGTTATTTCGATTTTAAATAGAATTCGTTTTCTTTGAATTTTTAATTCATAACGCCAATCATTGCAACTATCCTGCAAATCACTGTATCTCGCAATCACACACGTTCGCTTCTATATATACTCAGATTGTCTATTTTCAGATAAGATAAACAGTCGACTAAAGTCAAGTACTATGTATTCTTCTCTAGTCGACAGTTCTGTATTTTGTAGCGATTCAATCGTATAATATAAAGTATAATATTTGTGGTCTTAATTTTCAAAAGCATCGTTATCTTATTTGTAAGTACAAATTAGACTTAAACCAAGGACTTAAACCAAAAAAAATGTTTCGTGGCTTTCAAATATTCGAACCTCAACGTGATTCTCATTTTCCACTTTTAGATCATAGCGTGGGCATAAAGTTTAAGTGCAGGATACCAAAATATCCAACGCTGATACAATTGTCGAGTATTTAAATACAAAAGGGGTTGTCGGAATTCAAAATATGAGTCCGATTCACAATAGACGGAGGGCACGAGGAGGTAAGATTGTACAGGAGAATGGAAATATTTGTAACTTTAGCGTAGAAACGATTCTTATATTTACGAGCTAATCCTCGTACTGATATTGGCACATAAGGTTTACCCGGTGCATGGAACCCCTATACAGACAGGATCAACTACAATTTGGAACACTCGGGTACTACACTAAGAGTAGTTAGTGTATCAGACTCTATATTCTGTACAGTTTCCTCTTTCGGCGATGATATATGCGTTGAAAGACACGCAAGCGAGAAAGTCAATGAGATAAAGGATGCCATCGATAAGCTGAAAGAATGCCGCAAGGCTGAAAGCGATCCCGAGGAGAAGCAACGTATCAAAGAAACGATCAAATATCTTGAGAAAGTTTTGAGGGATGTGAAACGTGCAAAAAGAGTAGGGAAGACTATTGGTTCACACGTTGGTTCAAAAGCTGGTGCTGCGGTTGGTACCTGCATAGCTGGTCCAGTTGGCACAGTGGCTGGCTCTGCAATTGGTAGAATATTGGGTCGCGTTACAGGTGAACTCGCTGCCGATGATCTTGCGCGCCATAATAGAGAAGAATCAGCTGGAACGACCGTAAAACGCCTTTATTAAAAAAAATCATTATTTATCTGTGCGAGATCAAAGTGATTTTTTTATAATATGATAATAATATTCTATTGTTATATATAAATAATACCTTTCACTACAAAGTGTATTCTTACAGATTTTTTACTTATAAATCATTATAAAATTAAACCAAAAGGTAAGCAATATAAGATGTTGCAAGCCAATGCTTTTCCGTTGAATTTCTCAACATTGTTATCTACTTTTTCGTTCATTTCCTTGTAACGCAATATGACGTAGACATTGTACATTTTAGAACAGAAATTTTAATTTTATCGCTTCTGTCGTTTGCATCTCCATTCTCGATAGTTTCCATTCGTATTTTATTCAAGATAAATTGACTCTTCGGTCATCACTGTACTAATTGTACAGCCACCGGTTCCCTTTTGCTTGTAACGGAGTGCTAAAGAATTCATGGGACGATTATAGATGTGCAAAATTGTTAGTTGATGGACAGAATCTATCTTTTAATAACAGATTCTGCACGAAAGCACCGTTCCAATCAGTTGTATCGTGATAACATATTGCAAACATATTGCAAGTATAGAATTTCATTAATTTATTTCCAGGACGTCGTTCTATTCTTTGTAATTCCATTTATTAGACTGTCCGAAAACATTCATTCGTTTTATGAGGAAATAATAGACACACAACGTTTTTTATTTTATATTATTTTGTCGAATTACTTACGATCCATTTTGTTCTGTTGAGATAAACACCGCGTCATTTCACAGACTTGGTTTCACATTTGTATGAAGGTGCACTATTGTGAAAAACACGTTTGCGAAAGAAAGATACTTTTCAGTTAACCTAATAGTTTCAATTCAAAATTCGAATTAATACTATACTGGGTCGATAACATCGCATGCGAGATTTTGTCCACTTGGGGCAGCACTTGTACCGGAAGATAAGCAACTTACTACCATTAGCTCTACTCTCGTTTCCTGTGTATTGTGTTTTCTTACTTTGTATCGATACAAATATAGAATGAAAATTAAAAAGAAATCTAATGCAGTGAGAGTTCCACCTCTTAAAAAAGCTATAAAAGTTAAACGTAAATCATCAGATATAGAAGAGGAATCAACTGTATCTAAAGCGATAGAAAATGTTAAAAAAGTGTTGGAGGTTAGTGCACATTTAAACACAATCTGCATGCTGTGATATTTAATTACAAAAAATTGAATGAGATTTTAATTTGAAAAAATTTGTCTTATTCCAGAAGAAAAATGTTAAAGCAACAAATATTCCAAAAACTGTTTCGTCTCCAAAACCTGAAAAATCGCACAAAGTTATTAAAGTTAGAAGGAGAAAAATAAGGCCTCAAATAAGATATCGAAGAGGTATAGTGTATTTAGGTCATATACCTCATGGTTTTTACGAAGAACAAATGACAGAGTATTTTACACAATTTGGTAAAGTAACTAGAGTACGAGTTGTTCGATCAAGTAATGTAAGTATACATGAATTTGAATTATACATAATATAGATATGTATATAAGTGTTATAAAATTTCAACTATCTATTTTACAAGTTTGACTATTTGATTGATAATATTATTTGCACTGGTTTGAGTATGAATATACTTTCTTAGAATATCAATATATGTCCTACGTAATATAAGAGATAAATTCTTCATGTAATGATTAATCTGACTTATACTATTCAAGTATGTATTATTGATGTACCCTTAGTCAGTTATTTTAATAGTTGCCATTAACATTTGCAATAATAATTAACAACATGTAATATAAAATAAGGTACGGTTAAAAATTAAGCACATAATATTATACTATATATTATTTCTAGACTGGTAGAAGTCGTGGCTATGGATACGTGGAATTCATGTACCCTGAAGTTGCAAAAGTAGCTGCAGAAACAATGAATAACTATCTTATGCATGGAAGATTATTAAAAGGTATTATACAAAAATGTACAACAATTATTAAGCGAATGCTTCAATTTTACCATGTAATATATCATTTAATGTTTTTAATTAGCTACGTATATTCCACCTGAGAAACAACACAATGGCTTTTTTGCTGGTAAAACATGGACAACAAAAATGTATCCTAAAGTAATAAACAGGAATAAAGTTACTAAAATGAGAAACGAAGGAGGTATCCAAAACCAGAGGCATACAAGTTTTGAACAAAGTACAAGGCATAAATTATCTGCTTTAGAAAAGAAACTAAAAGAAAAAGGTTTTGATATGAATTTTGTACCAATAGATTCTTCTAAATAATGTTACGTATATTTTTTATTAAACACAGTAATGTACAAATGTTATAATTAAGTACTATGGAGATATTGAACACTTTATCGATTAAATGATTTTACTTAATTTACTATTTACATTGGACATTGTATAAGATGTTTAAAATTAAGGAAATAATTATCAAGGATCATCAAAATTTTTCTGATCCATTTCCCAATCCTGCTTTTGTTCTCTTCCACTTCATACGTCTATTTTGAAACCATACCTTTACCTAAAAAATTAGGAACATATTACATTAGTTAGTATGTATACAACTATATTTTCTTCAAATGATAATCCATAATATATTATTAACATATGTAACATAACAAAACTTTTATGTCTATAATTAAAATACTGTTTTTGTAATATTGTTTTATTTACTTATAACTAGTTGGTATGAAATGAAACTTTCTATTTTTCAAATATTACATCTTATCGATACATTTGATTCAATAGTTCATCATTTGAAAAAATAGTTCAAACCAAATATAAATTTACATGCGTAATATTTTTTCTATATGGGATAACGTATATACAGTCGCTCCAAAAAATAAGTTAATAATCTTATATTTAATCAAAATGGTAAAATACAACTCCAAGTATTTTTATATAACATGGGACAGACTATAATCCGAAAGCAGTATAGAATAGGAAAAAGATATATGAGGTAAAATTAAATAGTTTTGAATATTGCACGACGTGCTTTAAGGCCTAGAAGCTCACTATTATTTTTTTCTTCTTTATTTTCTATAAGAAGATATTGACTTGCTTGTGTTTTAAAAGATTAGTATAAAAGATATATTATTTTCAATTTCCAACTATCTTGCAATACTGTTTTCTAGAGAATAACAAAATAATAAACGATATGAAAAAGATATTAAAATTTTAAAAGATAGAGGTGAAATCCTTAAAATGCGAAACATCTTTCTCTGCCTTCTGTCGTTTTAGAGCTACGACTTGTTTCATTTGTGTGAACCATTCCCTACTATCGATCATCGTAGGATGTTAAAAACAAATTCAAACTATTAAAGGGTTAACGAATTTGAAAATTATCAGCATTGCGATATGAATCTACCTGACGTTCTGTTAGATCGAGAGCAACTGCTATTTCATAGCGACGTAAACGTGTCAGATAATTACTATGCGCAAATTCATATTCAAGGTGGCGAATTTGGTGTTTTGTAAATGCAGTCCTTTCTTTGCGAGGTCTGTCACCAGTCAATCGTTTATTTGTCCCTGAAATGTAAAGGATTCAGATTTTAATAAATTTAATAAGTTAACGAAGTTACGACTTTTGATAGAATAGATATAGCACTTTTAAAAATTGAAAACTAAGATATCATCTTACATTATATGAAACGTAAGAATTTCGCGTATATCAAAATTCTACAAAAAAGATCTATAAATTTCTAAAGATATAGTAGCTCTTTTTTATCAAAATTTACATAAGCAAATTCTAGAATAAGCTGATGCTGAAAACCATTACTTGCCTACTGTAGCTTCCTATAGAGAAGAAATAAATTCAGATTTATAAATGTTGTATAAATTAATGAATGCAGTATGCAAAATCTTGATTTATAGTAAAATTGATTTGTTCGTTAAATTCATCATTAATACAATATAACGTGATAACTTCATGAAATTGTTTTTCTCTAAAATTGGAAGTTTGTATAGGATTAAATATTTTATATTGTCTTGTTCCATAAAGAACTTTATCTCATATGTTTACTTATACTAATAAAAAATATGGGTTTTAAAATAATAATCCATTATCATATGATATTAGAGTATTTGTTTATTATAGTTTTATATTTCAGTCTCGGAAGAAATGGGAATTTATTAAATAATTCCATCTCGAATAAAAATGTTAATATGGATCTATGTAGTTTACCCTTTATGAATAAAACGCGCGTTATAAAATTTGGAAAATACGTAAATCAGCTTCTTATTCATCATTTATCTTTAGTTAGTTGACGCATGTTTGAAAATTGGTTTGTTACGACTATTTTGCAATAGTAATTAATGCTACGCATGCAATGAAAAGTATTTTGTTTCCATTCTTGTATTAATATCTGCTAACGTGATTTCAAATGGCTTTCGCGAAATTTGCTAGATGAAAATTAAGTTCAGTGGCGATTTCCTGTATCCTCTAGCATTATACGTGATGATATAATCGTAGTGAGGTTTTAACCGGTATCAGTTTTTTATTCACAAAGCGGCAGTCAGATGAAAATAGCTGCATATTCGATGCGTCATTACCAAGCTGCTCCCGCGTGCCAGTTAATAAACGTGCCGCTATAATGTAGGTTGTCGGAATCAGGATCATCTGCGGGCGATGATGTATAAAACGTGGTCGGATCGGTGGTAGAGCCCTTAGCCTTGCTTCCGTACCGCTATCTCATCTATATCTGTTAACTGACGTCAATCGAACCAGTCCGCGAAGTTTTGCGAATAATTCCATTCTTTTTTTAATTAAACTAATTCATCGACGTCACATATATGTTGAGAATAGAATTTTTAATGAAATGCTAATATCTCAGTATTATTTTTATTCCAATTTCAATTAAACCAATTTTACGTCTTTTTTTTCTTTCTTCTTTTCTAATATGAATATATAGTGAGTTAATTAATTTCTTCAATATTTTTTTTAGCACATTAATAACAACGAGAAACATACTTAGCGAATTATATTATATATACTGCAAAAAACTATGTTTCAAATGTTCTTGAATTATTAGGAGATTTTAAGATGTAATTTTCTTATTCTATCTCTATTTTGTGTGTTAAATACTTTTATTTTATCTTTGATTGTTAAAAGTTAAATAAACTAAACTATTGTAGGAATTTGTGCAACACCAAAGAATGTAACGTATTGAAGAAATCTAAAAAACGTAGTCGTTTCTTGCTTTAAAAGTATTATCTGTATCAATAATTTTCAACAGTGGATGTACTAAATTTGCAAAAATTTTATTTAAGGAAAACGGTATGCAGAGGAATGAATTATCGATCTTTCGATTCTTTTAATTTCAGTAGCATGGAGTGTATCTTTAGGCATATGACGCGGAATTGCTACTAAATGACTGGAATTGCGACTAAAAATAAGTGTGAAAATATAGAGTAGAATATGTTTCAAATATTTTCATTTCGTTTTTTATCGATGAATGTGTAATTATAATAATAAATGTAATAAATATTCGAGACGAAGATGAAGGAGAAGTTAGCGTTGAATGTTGTTGCGTTTATTGAAAAAAGTATTACATACATCATGCCAATATGACATTTTACAATGATTTTACGATAGCTTTGCCGTTTGTTACACGCGACGATATGAAATGAAAAGTATAGTTACATGTTCGATAAATATTTAGGCTACGTTGGCCCCATTATAGCCACATTGGCCCCATTATAGCCACATTGGCGACGGTAAAGTCATAAATGAAGTTAATGTAGTGTTGATTGCTAACGTGCCAATTCGTGTGAACATAATTATTTAGTGACTATATATAACTTCGTTATTCAACATTTTAAATTGCACTGTTAAAAGGTTGAATATGTATAATTTTCAATTTATCTATTTTGCATCTATTTTGCATGCTGATAATATCGTCTGAAAGTATCTTACCACCTTGTTCTACGGGACACGCTTCATTGTCAAAGGAATTGTTGCTCAAACCAATGGAATACCGTGACTCTTGCCACGAACGACATTTCAGCTCATTTTCAGTGTTTTGCCCAGTGTTCTGATATGCCGGAATTTCCCAAGCGCGAAATACCGTTGTAGTCGTGGAGATTTGACGATCTTGAGCTCTCTCACAAATAAAATCTAAAGATTGCTCTGTGGAATTTATGTTTATTCTTCCCCTCGACTCGTCAACTATATCCTCTTCGTCGATAGTGGAGTTTTGCTGCGAGTATTGCTCCCATCTTTTTATTGGACAAAAGCAGATATTATTTAATGATGATATGATAATAAAGAAATTAGTAGTAGTGGTAGTAGTAATTTATTGGCTACCTTATAGGGTTACAAGACTCCTATTTTACATTCTAATCATATTTTAAAACATATATAATGATAAAAAAAATTATAATAGAAAATGTTGTATATTTATTGTTTTGCTTGAAAAAGCTAATGACGCAAAGAAAACTGAATGAAATGGTGCAAAGAAAATTAAATTGATACTTTGATATTATAAAATTATATCTTTGGGAATTCCTTTTTCTCTTTAGTATAAGGAATAATAAAAATATATGTAATACATAGAATAGTTTTTAAATAAGAGAATGCTGTTTAGTAAATTGTAAATATTTGAACGCTTTTTGCATTTAGTCATCAAATATTGACGCTTCAGTCTCGAATTGTTCAAATTGTCAAACAAAGTGCGGAATAGTATTCGGCATTGTATTCTTTCCATCGAAAAATGTTTAAATTAATATTTAAAATTATTTAAATATATCGAAAGTTTGCATTTTGTTTCCATTTTTAGACGCGAAACGAATGATACGAATCATTTAAGAAATATTTGTAATTGCCTAGAATAGATAGAATTTGATCGATAATTATGTTTTCATGATTATTAGATGATTATATGTAACTATAGATTATCACGAAAGTACTTTGCGCTCTTTATCGTTGAATATGCTTTTTAGATTTGCATGAAAATCCACAGTTCACGTACTAATTACTTTCATTTGTACCTGTATATTCGATAATTTCGATTACTATTGGAATGCTGAATATTTGCGCTATGAAACGGTGACAATCCACGTTCACTCAACGTGTTAACTGACGTTGAAATGTTGCAAGGATTGGAAAAGTTATTCCAAAGATATCCGTGACTCAACGGGGGATCCCGGTTTCCAGGAAAACAAGGGCTGTGAACGTTCATCTGAGAAGAAGTCGGTGTCAGTGGCATTGACGGGATTTCGAAAACATTTTCGGAATATTGTTGGTCTGTCGAAGCTATATTTTCTAACCAAGACATCTCATCTAAAATAAGGAAAATTTTATTCTCACTTATTAGAGGACAGGCGTAGGGATGAAAGATATTAAAACGAAATATCTGTGAGACTAAAGCCGAATTTACATTATTTCGCTTTGAAGGAACACGGCGGATGAACGCTGCTTTGATCCGTGTATGGAACACCTGAACGCATGAACACATTTATACACGGATGGAAGAAGAATGAAAGCAGCGTTCATCCGCCGTGTTCCTTCAAAGTGAAACAGTGTAAATTCGGCTTAAGACCCACTGTTCACGAAGCGTCACTTCATAGAAAGTGTATTAGACGCGTTAATGTTAACGACACGCTTGCATGCAACGGTCATTGTAAATTGTCAAGTAATGTGCACCTGTCCGTGAAACAGTAGCGACTGGTCTTTGTCGTTACGCGTTTTCATCGTGACGGCTGGCGTTAATATTGTCAGTAGCGAGGCGTACGCGCACGATGTCCCAGGTTGCGGCTATAAACGAATCTGCCGATATAGGATGAACGCGTCTTCCTCGTCGCTTCGCATTCTGCCAGACAAAATGTATCTTACTGTACGCTTCGTATGAACGTCGGCGTTAGACGTATCGTCGCGTCTGACAGATTGCGCTTACGATTTTATGAAGCGCCGCTGTGTGAACAGTGGGGCCTAAGGGTCTCATTGTTAGATATACAGATCGTTAAAAAAAGATATAATCAAAATATTTCCGATCAGTATAGGTCCTAGTAGTCCTTTTGACAGGAAATCAATTTTCCGACGTCGTAAGTGAATTTCTTCGTAATACGTTAAATACGAACGTAATGTAGAGATTGTCAACGCAAGATTATTACTAGACTTGAGAAGAAATGCAAGTTGGAAATGCGTTTTACCTATTAAAAATTATGACAGTATTCTGCTGTACGTATATCATATATTTTTGTAAATTATATATTTTTGTAAATTATATATAGATATTAATGAAGATTGCTTTGTTTCAAAGTTGTTCGCATTTTCAATTTTCTTGTTCAATTTTTTATACAAAACTCATATCTAGAGATCACAGATCCCTAGATAGATAGATCACATCTTGAAAAACAAAAACTTTTCAAATTTGAAAAAAGCTCACTTACGATGCCGATTGGTCGCAAATAATACAAGTTTATGTTACAGAATTGTTTCTATCAATTATGCTAATTAGACATTGTTTACTCATCTCAAGCCATTCACCTCTTTTTTTTTCTTTTTTTTTTTTACCACCTTGTACAATTAACAAAATAATCGGAAAAATACAATGAAGATAAAACTATTATTTACGTGTATTAATTGTAACGCTTACCTGATAAATCTCAAATGTAATTATTAATTGGACAGCTGTCACAGGTATCGAAAATAAATGGCTAACAGGTAGCGTGAAAGGTTAAATCTTTACAAACGAATCACGTAAAGTCACTGATTAAACAATTAATCACTCGAGGAATCAATCGAGAGAGACAAGAATCTGAAAGCAAATCTTACTCCCAAAGTTGTTGTAAGATCACCCACTACTTGTGAATTGTATTAGCACTAACTTGTAAATGTCAAACAAGCACACACGGCCACGCTGCGACAGGCCAGCGGAAATCAGAATAGATGTGCAGTTGGAGAATACGAGATGTGGGGCTGGAGTAGGGCTGAAAGGACAGACAAATCTTCTCGTACAGCTCTGTCAAGTCCAACCAATCCGAACAGATCTTGATCAACAAGAGAGAAACAAGTGGCCAGTACTTGCAAGATATAGACTACTTTGGGCGTTAACTATGTTTTTATGACTTCTGTTAATTACGCATTTTTTACCTCTCTCGGTGACTACTGTAACTTCTTTAAGACACAGGTCTCCCTTTTAAACATCTTCCGTAATTAATAAAATAGTACGAAAAATAATACAAAGAAATCATACACTATAACTGTTATAACCAAAATAAAAAAAAGCTATAGAATAACAATTACGTTTTCGACCAAAATGTTTTTAGTTACAAATAATGATTATACGTGACCAGAAAATCTTTCTCATTCCCGATATACGTTATCGATGCGAGAAGTTGTATTTCGATCGCACGTTGTAGTTTTCGGCGAGGAAAATGTTGTTTCGCTTTGGATTAGGCTTTTGGATTTGAAGTTTAGGTTTCATCACTACGAATAGTACAACTCTTGGTTCAAATGATTAACAAACTAATATGAAATTTCACTGAAAGTTATTCAGTACTTCAACGACAACGAATTGCAACAGTGCAAGTTTATAAAAAAACCTCATTCGATAGAATATTATGTTTATCAATTTTTTTATTTACAGTTAAGATTATAAATTGAAAAATAAATTTAACGGGCATAGGTCCCTCTAAGCTTCGTGGAGATCGCCTTTAATTGTCTTTCTTTCTCAGAGCATCAGAAACACTGTTTTGCAAAACAATACTTTACACCATTATGAGTAACCAAAGTGCAATAATAATTATTCGTAACATTAGAACGTTCAAAAAATCTTTTAATCGTTTGCTTTTCACAAATTTTTCTTACATTTTATGACTAACATCCTCAGCTCTTTTTCATAAAAATTATTGCACGTTGTATGTTATGCTACGGTATATTAGTTTCGCATATGTTAAGATTAGAATGTCCCATATAAGCGTACAATAAAAATCTTCCATTTAGATGTAAGAGCTACTTCTTCGCAGAATCTGTTAATAGGAGATCTTTAGGGATCTTCATTCGCAAAATTCAATTTCGACTAGGATAGATTCTACGGTAATCTTATCTTCGAATACCTGGTTGCGAAAATATGCGTTTAGATCATAAAAGTGCCGCGCTTTTGAGGAGATAATATGCGATAGAATACTTTGCAATAAATATTGCTTCGTTACTAATCATTAAAGTGTTTTCTTTTCTCTTTTTTTTTAAATACAACTTTATAAATGATGTCTATAATTTATAATAAATAGACTGCTGATGTTTATGTAAATACTTTCTTACTCGTACTCAATCGGTAATTAGTCAGGATAAAAGTATACTTGACAAATTTTGAAATTGGATTTTCTCGAAAACGAAGTGACATACCGGAAACTTTTATTTTCAATAATTACATATATGAGAAAAGTTCTTCGCATTTTTAACAGGACATACCAATGTAAAGATATTTTGTCTACTTTTTCGTTATGAAAATTTCATCGCAAGTATCTGAAACATTACTGCGTCAGTGAGCATATAAGTCAATTCAGGATCCACCTAAGAAAACACGACAGAAAGAATAGCGACGATGATATTTGGTGGCAATCTTCGTTCTACGTATTTTCGAGAGTGTTGGGTTCTCTTTTCAGGGGTCGACTACGGTGATCCCATTAGTCATCGACACTGTTTGCTTTTCTTTTTCAAGTTATTTGTATCGAGTCACGTATGCCTGTATGTCTGTATTTGTACATTTCCAACATCCGCTTGACAGAAAAAGGAGTTCCGTGTAACTTGAGAAACTGCTAAACGTTCAGGTGCCAGGCAGTCTGCGGAAACCGAAATAGTCATCATCGAGCTGCTATAATTTGAAAACACGAAGTTGGAATACGTGGCTAAAAGAAATGGTTAAAAGATTTCCACATCGTTGCCACAACGCACTTATTATAGCGTTTACATACCAATCAATTAGCTGCAAGTCTATTGAATTTCCCATCGTTTAGTAGTACTCTTAAATGGCTAAAAATTCGACACTATGAAAACGAAATGTGATACCTGATAGAAAGAACGCTTCATTGGAAAACAAGGATACGTGACAATACTTTTTGTATTGTACGTTGCGTATTGAATAATTAGTTTCGCGTAACTTATTACGATACAATAATCATTGTAATATATGATAATATTGAATTTATAGAAATAATGACATAATGTTTAATTGTTGGATTATATACAGTATAAAAATTATATAACTACATGTATAAGTATACTTGACTCTCGAAAAATTTTATTTCAAAATTCCTTCTTTCAATTCTTTTATCATACAACGTGATATGACAAAAATATTTGTTTCAATTACATTCACAGATCGATTAATATAAGCTAGCAAGTGGGAAGCAAATATAAATTCTTATTATAAATATTTTAATCTTTTATAAACAACTTGTTATACTTGTCTTTTAATTTATCTATCATCAAACATATATTTATAATATATGTTTATCATGGTGTTAAAATCTTGCTATGATAGATAACATATGCCACTTCATCTTCGACGATAAGTTGCTCATAAAACCTTTGGATGAGGTGGGTTGAAATTTTGTAGGTTATAAATCCGTAGTTATTGCCTGGATTTCTCATTAACCGTGAAGAATACTCGCACGATATCACCAAGTTAGAAATTAGGCAGCACTGGTTGCAATGGAACCGAAATATCGTTGTAGAGAATTAAGCGTGTAATAGACACCTACGTATTCGAGCGACTGAATCGTTGCTTTTTCACATTCACAATTTTATACATACTGTGGCTCACGAAAGTATTCGAATCCGCGCCATAGAATCTTTTCACAAATATATAATACGCTTTATGCGAAACTTTGAAATTTCGTAGGCATTCATTTGCAGTGTGTGAAATCCAATGTATTTATTATTTCTAACCAAAATTTGTATTATTTTTTTAAAATGACAACGCGAATTCGTGCTCGCCATCTATTTGCAGATGCGCTAGTTACAATAAATGGTAACTAGAAGATAGTTCTAGATACAATCGATAGATTTAATCGATAGGTTTAAGATGTTCTTTTGTTTTTATCCCTAGTCCATGTAAGAAGGTGCAATAAATTTTTCGGCTCAAAACGGTGTGATAGATTTGTGATACAAAGAGTAAAATAATAGTTATTGTGACCCTACCTCTGAATACAGAAATAACAACATTATTTTACAAGAAATGTTCGATTCCTGATATCGACGAATGATTGAAGACCATATTCAAGCACGAGAAGTATTAAGTACTATGAGAATGTATGAAATAAAAGGCAGGTATGTTAAAAATTAACAGTTTCTTTGCTTTGAGTAACATTTCTATCGAATCGTATTCCTGTCTATGAACTTTGACGATATAAAAGTTGTCATAAATACTTTTATTATTAATTTCTTTGGTCGAGAAATTCGGCCATTCAGGCAGTTTAAAACGGTCAAAGGCATAAATCTTCAACCGTATTATTGTGCATTATGTTGTTATTATCTGTAGTTAAGGAATAAGTATAATATCGTAAAACGTATGATTATCCCGTGGACAAAAGTATAAGTGGTCATGGTACGTCGCCTGTCATTACGTTTCGACGTTCAATTATCTTTTAAGACTTGATCGTTATTTGCATCGAAACACAAGGCTGGAAATGTTTAATTATCATCTTTATCTTTTCTTTTCGCGGAAATTGCCATTAAAGTATTTGGCAGAATAGGCAACTGATAGTTGTGCACCATAATAAGCATACATAATGCTATACTTAATATTACTATATATATATATAGTTTTTATTATTCTCTTTAACGTGTTAAACACTTTAACGTTTAGTTACCTACGCGCATTCAGAGGTAGTCGTAACAATTAACAAAATTTCTAATTTTTAATGAAAAGTCACTTTCTGATTTTCAATTTAAAGTCGGTTTTCTAGTTTCGATGTAAAATTAGTTTTCGATTTTCAATGTCGTTTTTTAAATAGCTTTTAAACATTGGATATGGCTCTAGGTTGTAAATTACTAATGATAGAAATCAAGGAAAGTTTCAAGGCTGTTACATAAATTTCTTATTTATTTGATTCATCTGCATATAAATAAATATACAGAGAAATATACAGTATACACAGAGATTCGCACTGAAACGCATTTTCTTCTTTACGGAACAAACTTACGTACAAGTTTTTTATACGTAAAACCGTATAACGTGCATAAATGATAAAAATATCACGTTTGATCCGTATGACGTTTTAATAAATTGTATCAACTATCTGATATTTATAGATGATAAAAGATATACGTGATAAAACAAATTTATCTTCGTATATCGTATTAAATGGAATCATTTAGGTATGAATCCGTAGTACACAGTATGATGGTACATATTTCATACAAGTTATTTGAGCACAATGCAAAACGAATCACCTGTCAATTTAGAAATCATTAAAATAAACGGTAAACATGTAACGTGTCTGTGTGTGCATGTGTTTCTCGTTGCCCGGTGTACTCGTCAAATACTTTTCTTCCATCTTTGTATAATTTTAAATAGAATCTGTCAAATCTTTCAAAAATATAAACATATTAGTATCATATTAATATGATACGATTAATATGCTATAGAAAACTGGCAACGACGAAGAGAAACTTATATAAGGACGTAAACGAACTAGGAAAGATCGCAAGAAGTAATCTCTAGAGAGTAAAATGCGGAACTTATCGGAATTCTATTTAATCGACGAGAAAACTCGCTCTAATTCACGAGAGAAGTCATTAAGAGCGGCTATTGTATCATAGAACAAATGACACGTAATAACGACCCAAGAAACCCAAAATTTTTACAACTACTCGTTCATATTCACCGTTGTTTGGTACTCTTCACTCGTGAGAAGATTTTCGTCGTCCAACCACAGTTTACAGTTAATAAAAGTTCAAGTAACTGTTCGTAAGGTCATTTAAAATATCGCTATAATTTTTTGGTCTCTGTGATGGATTCGATTCGCATTACCGCCACAGGTAAGACCCGGCTAGTTTTTATGAAGCGCGGCGTCAAAATAAGTCATTTACCAGCAACATATTTGAAAAGCAAGCTATATTGGAAGCCTACACACGCGAAGATTAAAGAAACAGGCATCGAGCGTTTGCATACGAAGTGAAATTACAGAATAAACCCCGCCAAGAGTCGTTTTGATAATCCTGATGTTTGAACTTGAAACTCTTCTGGTTTCAACGATCTGGTCCTCCTGTGTACAAATTTCCGATAAAAACAACGGTCCTAAAAAATAGCCTTTGATTGGCATCGCCTGGAATTGAAAAATTCATGCGGCTTTAAATGATGGAAAAGTTGTTAAAAATAAATGGAAACATGTAAGTACGATAGTGAGATTGTACGACTATTGAGTCTATTTCAAACTAATGAAAAAGTTATTTGTTAAATCGACTGAAGTTTGGAATCGAGCAAAACCAAAGTACCATAAAATCATCGCTTTGCGCATTCGGAGGCGAACGTGTGTACTGATTCATTCGATACATTACATTCGATAACTTGGTGGTATTCGGTTTAAAAATAGGAATGATATAAAATACATGCCTGTACATACATGTATATTTGAAGTGATTATCGGAATGTAATTAGCGGAAAAAGCCAAAATAAAGAGATATTACTATTGTAGTCTCACAGTAATCGGAACAATTACAATTCTTTTCTGTCGCAGCTGTGAACTCTGATGTTGATCATCATAAGATTAGTTCATCCTGTTACAGCCGGAGAAATATTTATGCAAAGCATCTTATGTTATAGTTAACATTCAGTTAGCGATAAATGTGTCCGTTGCATCGGTTATCAAAAATATCAAGTTGATGTGGAATCGAATAATAGCATTTTAGTGAAAACGAAATTACATTCTCCTCGCTCCGCTAGTTGAAAACATTTTGTGTATGTATATTAATTGACAGAAGTGAAATCGGATTGGACCGATTCTTGCACACGCGTGTGGATGCAAAGTGGATGTTGTTGGCGCGTAGCAATGATATTATGGTATTTTTGTTTTGTTCGATTCCAAACTTTAGTCGATTTATTACGTGACTTTCACATTAATTATTTTGCAAATAGCACTGTATCCGAAAAGAAAAGATGAAACGAAACGTGTTAGGAGAATGGCGTCACTATCATATTCGTATATTTCGATTCATTTTTAACAACTTCTTTACCATTTTCGGCAAAATGATACAGACATTTCTTGTTCCTTGACAAATACTCTTAAAGATGCAGCATGAATTTTTCAACTGCAGGCGATATGAACAAATATCTCAATCAAAACAACGTCTCTTCTTTGTACACTTTATACACAGTAGAACAACCTATGATAAAGTGGCTTTAAAGAAAGCTTAACATGACATAGCCGTGAAAGAGCGTACGAGCATCGTCAAAATCTTTAAAAGACTCCTTCCTATACTATACGCTTTATTTCATTATATCTATACACTTTCTTTTATTAGGTTTACTAAAATCTCTCTACGAGGTTTATACGACTACACAAAATCAACTGGATGTAGTATTAGATTGCAAGATTCATACAAGTACATTTTTTGCCAACTTGAATGCGACTGACAACTTGAACGTGTCCTAAGACTCCTATATTGCACTCAACGAGAAGAGATTTTGCGTTGAATGGAGCGAAATCTTTGCAATTTCGCAACCTATCAATCGATATAAGTCTCTGCTCATGGTGTAGCGAACAATTCCAAAAGACATGGTTCGGGCCCACAATGTGCAATTCACAAGATTCGGTAACATTTCGGTTTATTTATAATGCCTATTCGTAGTAACGTGACTGTAAAGTTATAACGATCGACTCCACATCTGTTTATGGCGACTGTAGCTTATCTTTGCAAATCTTTGTCTCCAAAACCACGGTTTATTGGTAACTTTATCCATACAGAAAGCGTTAACTTTCTTCAGGCCTTTGGTCTTGGTTGTGTTGTGTAGTATTAGCGTCAGTACTATATTTATATATTTCTGAAAAATTAATAAAGGGTATTGATGAGTTATTATTCGATTCGAATAACGTGGCATTTTTGGCTAACTCGTTTACTCTTTTATTCCCCTATGGGTCAATTTGCGATGGAATTCATATAAATTCAACCGTCGTTATTTGTGCTTTTCTGTCTAAATCGAAAATATTTGTGTGTCAAAAGATGTGACGAACGTGGACTCGTTTTAATATCTATTTTTTCGGTAGTTTACTCGTAAGATTGTTTAGCGCAGACAAATGGATTCTCAGTATATCATTTCTCAACAACATACATATAGAACATATCTGTGACTAAAATTTGTTAGCAATCGTTAAAGTTAAAAGCCTTGTGTATACGTATAATATTAGTAAGGTCAGAGTGACTCTAAGAGAATAAGTACTTTGAAATTATATTAGTTAGGATTAATTAGTGGAATGTCGAGTACTTCGTTCAACGCAATGCGTTCCAGGCTCTTTATTAGTGAAATATTTAAATCGTGGCAAATACAAGCGCATCCTATTGATTTCGAATTACGAAATAGCGTTACTTCCATCCGTATAGATCTTTTAATCGAGTCGAATTTATTTATCGTGTTTAACAACGTAACGTTTGCATCTTTTAATTTCTCTAGATATTTACCTATTTCCGTACTAATTGGAACTGTGCAGAAAAGTTCGTTGCAATCGTAATATGTCCAACTGTTGTTTAATATACAGTTATTTTTAATTGGTGCGGAACGATCTTCTCAAACACGATGAATTAGTCTCTATCTTTTATTTTTCTTCGATCTATAGTCTTTCAATCAATTTGGAAGACTCTTTTTCCAACCAGACGAGCTAAGTACAATGAACTTCTTAAATAAAAGATCTACTCCACAACGCAGCTGTTTTTGACACTCGTAAATGCCAATCTTTCTATAACGTGTTAGCTTTTAAAAATAAATTTCAATGTCCTGTGATATTGCAGGATAGCTGTAATAAAAGCTAAAGTCGTGCTGAATTTTTCTATTTGTAATTTTGTTAACTAATTTATATTCTAACAAGTTAATGACCACATATTCGTAAGCGACTATATGTGCATATGCAAAATATACCCGATGACAATATTATTTTGAACGTATTTCAAATTAATCAGACAAAAATGTGACTAAAATATGTTAGCAATAGTTAAAGTTAAAAACTCTGAAATTGCTGCCACTTATTTTGTATATAGTCTTGTGTGTGTGTATATTCGTATAATATTTACTTGTGTACATACTTCCAATACGAACAAAATTTACATTTCCATTCCCGTTCAGTTTCATAGTTCTTGTACTTGTGCCAGTGTCCTATGAAAGCGAATCGAGTCAGATATTTTTCACACGAGAATTCTTGCGTGTAATTGTAATACAGATTAACGTATAGCTATTTATTCGTCTGAACGCTTTTGCGGCAATATCAGCACGCCCTTCGCCACGCGTGAAGTTTGTTAGAATCCATAAATTAAATGAGAAAGCGTATGGACAAAATCACTGCCAAATAATTCACGCTTCTGTAGAGTCATCATGCATATAACGTAAAATAAATTAAAGATTCGACTTCTTTAAGTTTTAAAGCAACAGCATTTCCATAATCGTCAATAGGATTTTATTAATAGGGCCTGTGAGAATTTTTTTTAGCACGATCGAAGTATCGCAAACTGAAAAATACCGAAGTTGAAACAACCGGAGAAGAGCTTTTGTTCAACTCGCAGAATTCACAAAGGACGCAAAAAGAAGAATGTTTTACGCTTATCCAGACAAGAAACGTGGAATAAGGACCGGTATAATGAGCTATACGAAGTTTTGTGTGGTCTACGAATGTTGCTAAGTAAGGGATTGATTCACGGGCAGCTATAATACCGCCAAACCAAAGCCCTAATAGATTCAGGTCAATGCCACTACCGTTCTTCGAAGTCGTTCATTATGTGAGAAGAGAAGGCCCCGTTCTCATGCCACACAGGTTGTAATACCTGCGCGGCAGGCTGGACCGAGAGATTCGCAACGAGCGCGTAGATATATTCCACTCTGTTCAATATCTAACCGAAACACGTTTTAAACAAAACTGCCGCCTCATTTCCGGGTCAATTTATTCGACGACCTGCACGGATTAAATATTTTCGGGACCTTTGAATTACCTGCTATAGAAATTTCAGGTTCCATACTCAGCTAAATGCATCGCAGCAAACCGATAAAGCTATCGCAAAATGTTATTTTCCATATCTTCCATTTCTTTATATCTTTCTCTATATCTTCTTTATATTTATCCCTTTCTGTACATCTTTTCATATATCTTCAAGTTTTCTACTTTGCTCCTCGTTTCTCTTTTTACGCTAATTTTAACCTACTGCAATTTTTCAGGCGTTATATTTGCGCTTCAAAAAAAAAAAAAAAAAAAAAAAATATGGTTCATAAGTGAGGAATATCTAAGAAACGATGATATTCCAGCATTACCATGATAATTAAAAGAATCAATAATTTTTTGTGGGTGTTTATGAAGCAAAATTACTACGAATGAAATGTTGTGCAATAAACTTTAAACGAAAGAGTTACGAAATTCGAGTTACAGCAGCTGCAAAAAGTGTTTATACATATCCTTATTTCCCAATGAAGCGTTCCTTTTTTATCAGGTTCCACGCTTCATCATCGTAGTGTTGAACGCTTATGGTAAATATGGAAGTATTACCAAACTAATTAATTATTTAGTAAATACATTTTTTATCCACTGTAACACATTAATCTTTTGGACTGGAATTCTTATTTATCGACTGAAGGATTATTTATCGTTTTATATCTTCTGATAAAGATCTCTAATACTTTTCTCGTCATATTTTATACCAAACCACGTTCCTAATTTAAATATCGTAGACAGAAAGCGGCGGACGCACAGTGAAGGCAAACTACAAAAACAACTTGTTTAGAGTTCTCGTTATATTTGATTATTTACAAACGTTTCCTTAACCATCTCAGGATTAATCATAAAAATCGCGACAGAAGGAAAGAAACTATGAACGTTCTAGAAACTACTCTATCCTTTATACAAAACGTGCAAATGTTCGACCTCGTATCGAAACCAAACTTTTATTCCTCCAATTCAGCGAATCGAATGGAACAGCATGTTAGGATAACGTTTATTTTATCCTTTCTCACGCATACGTACATACGTATGCGCGCACTCTTATCTTTCTAAGCTCACTTTATTCCTCGCATGTTCTTCCTCCAACTGCTTCGGTAGATACCCACGCGATAGGTCTCAATAATCTAACGCGCTGTGTAGAAATTCTTATCGAAAGAAAAAGACGAAGGTGAGTAATCGAAACGCGAGTGATATTGAACGAAAGACTCGAAGCAGGAAGAAAGAGAGAAAGAGAGAGGTAGGGGGAAGAAGAGAAAGAGAGAGAAAGAGGGAGAGAGAGAGAGAAAGAGAAGGAGAAGGAGAGAGAGGCTTGTATTCGCCACTGGCAGGACCCTTTCCAAAGTTAATGATTCGATCATTGCGACGGGTGGTAGCAGGGTGGTGGAAACGAACGGCGTGGGTCGAAGTAGTAGGAGAAGTGCCAGAGAAGTGCAGGAGAGGATCAGACCGCGCAAGAAAGTAAGCCCGATCTCAGTTCGAACGGTTCACCGCGATCGGCTCACTCCGTCTTTGGTTTTATCGGTTCGCTGCGCGCTACTCGATCGCACACGAAGATCCTTCCGGTACTTTGTTGACAGACCAACGACGTCTCCGTGGATATGCCGCTCCGCTTCCGGCGCTTCTGCCCGCTGCTTCTTCCAACGCACGGAAGTCCTTTGACACCCCTGATGCACATAGCTGGAGGCTCGAGTTACGCTGTAAAATCATGCGTTGACTTCGCGTTGCCAACTATTTTGAAACGTACGTATGTCAAACGACTGTTAGGTCTCTGCTACTACAATAGGGCTTTTCGCCTCTTTCACCATTGTCTGGCTCATCTTCGGACAATACGAAGATCTTCGTTGTATATTTTAGAGATCCTTTTGTGCGTTTCACCTTCAAATGTTGCAACATGCCGCGACGGTAAGAAGCGAGTTTAAAATTGATATACTTGAGTTTTGTACTACATTCTTTTCTCCACCACTCTGTGCTATATGTTATATTTATTCGTTGCTCTTGTTAAATGTAGATCCATTTTGTAAAATTATAACAGCGTATGCAGGAGTTAAAATTTTAGCTTGTGATTAAATAGCAGTTAGGAATCATGTTTGAGAATATTGGTGAAAATTTCGGCGATTTGTTTGACGACTACTAATACTACATTTTTATATGCGACGTTTGAGGCGGTGAAAACAGTTACTCGCATTTATTTTAATCCATCGAGGGGCAAGCAGTGAGAGAATTTACAAAAGTTGCATACAAGCAACATTGTTGAAAGACACGCAAATAGAATATAGTATATAGTAACTCATTGTTTTATCAAGGTGCCAAAAATACGCGAGTAGGAAGAAATAGTAATTGAAACGGGTATTAAGCGAATAATTAGAATTTCTTTTTATAATCACAGCTTAAAGTATAAGTATTTAAAAAACCAAATTTGACGATGTAAATTAACTAAGAAGAATTGCAAATGAAACGTTACTTCAAAGTAAAACAAAACGAATATATTTAAATTGTACTGTTGTAAAAATCCTAGCAATTTGTTTGATGCTCACCTATATAAACAGTAAATTTTCATATGTTACGGTTGAGGTGACAAACACACGATAATTCGCATTTATTTTCAAGTAAATTATCAAAATGAAAATATTTAGGTTTTTCTTAGAACCTTTTCTATTATTACTGAATTATTATTCAATTTTATACACATTTTTATATACACGGGAGAAATTTAAGGATGTTATAAGGAGATTTATATCTATTGCATATTGTTTACGTGTGACTTGTATCGAGTAATTTTATAATGCAACTCAAAAGGTTACTGGAAAATATGATTGTTAGTTTCATGCAATTCTGTTGATAAAATATGTAAAATTCAACACCCATGCAAAATTTTCTTATTAAGAATCAATATATAATCAAAATATAAGAATCTATAAAATTTCACTATTTGATATACCAACTTGGAATCTCTCGCTCTATACTGTTTTATTGTTCGATGTGATTACGCAATATGCATGCGTCTCATTCAAATAATATAATTAAAATTCATTCAATTTCTCTGTGTAATACACCAGAAGAAAAAAAATATATAGGTATATTGACAAAAGGAACTTGTTTAGTAAAAAACTGAAACTTTTTCTTTATAATCAGATCATTTGTGTAGTGAAACATTAATTAACAATAATTTTACAAAATGGAAGTGCAATATATATATATACATAACTCTACACCTTTTCTTTTGTATATTGTGACCTAAAAATCGCTATTACGAAGAGAATAGAATTTAGTGAAACAAAAAAAAAAAGTTCGAAATAAGAAGCGTTCCGTATTATCGTGCTGTTGAATATAAATTTTGTTTTGGATTACAAGATCTAGAAACAAAGGAGCTATAAGTAGATTTCTATTGCTATTTCTTTTAACCTTCAGCTAGAGCTACACACAAAGGTTAACTTTTTGGTAATGTCCTTTGCTATAAATATATGAACGTGCTCCCTATTGCCTTCCTATTGTATTGTAACGCTGTAAGAGTGAGGATGTGGATCAGCATACACTAATACTTATACTTATTTCAATATATTTTTCTATTACAAATTCATCCACTCGTTCCTTCTATCGGTCAATCTCAATAAAGCACACGAATGGTTTGAAGATCAATTTGTAAAATGAATACCCCCCGCGCGCGCGCGTGTGTGTGTGTATGTGTATAAGGTATCAGATTAACATGAAACATTTTACATAAGCATTTATGTAAAATAGAAGTATTTCCGAAATACGAGGAATCCATTTAATTTCTTTCTTTATTTGGCTATCGCGAACCACAGTGAAGCTGTACTACGATAATTGAACCGGTTTTGTAAAATACCTCTTACCTACTTCTTTAGTGATTTTAAACGATCGAAGGTTCTTAAATTACACAAATGGGCTCGTTAAGATACAAAGGATTCTTTTTCCAGCTTTTTTTCAGATTGAAATCACAATACGTACAAGTTATTTTACGATGTTTATGTAATATTAATAAGAGGGAAGCAACTATTTCTCGGAGGTTGAATATAATAGCAATCGTATGGAGACGTGTGAAACTAAATTGGATTTTAATTCGGAAAAGCTGCATGGTAACGATATTAAATATGTGATAAGTAGAAGGAGGATTTTTGTGCGTTTGTGGGCAATTTGAAGGTGTGAAAATGAATATAATGTACACAGGGTATCTGGTAACTGGTAATACTAACAGCCAAGTGGTAATACTACGTGAAAAAATAAATGGAAAAGAAAGAATAAAATTTCTTCGTTTGAGACTTCACATACATGTACGTATATGTACGTACATGTACATACTTGATTTCCATGCTTTATTTTTTCAAAAACGAAGCCTTCGACGAACAAATTTTATTCTTTCTTTTCCATTTATTTTTCATGCGGAATCATCCCCCGATAACTTGTACTACCGGTTAACAGATACCCTGTATCTATAGATATACAGAGTGTCTGGCGACTCGTAGACAATCGACTTATTCTGCACATAGAAATGAATCGAAAAAGAAAGAATAAAACTTTTTCATATGACCGTCCCGTTACTGAGATCAGGTTTGAAAATTTGGCAAGTACATATAATTAAACTTGGCCAGTTGTAGAATGAACAAGCGTAATTGATCGGCAGGAGATTAAACTACATGTGAAAATAAGTCAGAAATGTAAAATAAAATTTGTTTATACGATGGTTTGTTTTTGAAGAGGATAAATTTGAAAATGTATCATGCATTAGATTTAATCTTTAACTAAAGATGTTCAAATTTAACTTTCTTGAAAACCAGACCTTAAACGGAAATAATACGGAATTTTAATTAGACTAAACGGAATAGCCTTCTCCCGATTATTTGCTCATACTTTGCCGGCACTTAGCCAAGTTTGTCTACTTGACGGATTTTCAAACTCGATCTTCTGGAAAACGAGGCCACGCACGAACAAATTGTATTTTTTCTTTTTAGCTCATTTTTAATTGTAGAATCATCTCCATGTCGATTGTCTGCGACTCGCGGGCTACCCTGTGTATATGTGATGCATTATAAATTATAATCACAACAAAGAATAAGAAAAACAAAGCTAAAGGGCGATTTAGTTGTTTGTACACAGAATTTACGATGATGAAAAATCTCGATAGACAATTCAATAAAATAAATATCGGAACTACAGATATACCAGGTCGATGTTAGATTGACATTAATCCGGTTACCCTCTTCGCTTGTACGTGACCCTAAATGCATGTTATATTTCAACAGATATCATTAAAATATACATAGTTTCCAAAGTATCTGGTTTTACCATTCGATTGAATTTTTCCATTTGTGTGTGTATTCTACTCTTTCTACGAATAAAATAGTTGGAGAACAGAGAAGACATCCGAAGAGATACAAACGCGAAGAAGAAGCGAGGGTAGCAGAGTTGAAAGAGAAATAAATAATTTTCTATGAATTTTACGACGCGTTGAAGTATTTAGGATGAATACGAGGATGAAATATGGACGAACGATTTCTATAATTCGACGACGCAATTATACACACAGAACACGAATCGATGAAACTCTGATCACGTACTTGGTATCAGAGGTCCAACGATATGCGTGATTAATATGCCAACACTTCGCCACATGGACTTGGTATTTGCACGGCAAATCCGAACGATTTGCGTATTTAGTAACGAAACCCGAGTTACTAAAGTAGAAACATCCATCTGTTTATACAAAATGTCGCGTTACACTGTCAGCAATTTGTGCACTTAAGAATATGTTAGAATCTTGTAAATACAAATCGCGTACTTTCGTGAACTGTTTGCGATCATTAACTGCGGATTTTTATGCAAATTCGTATTTTCGTAAACCTAATCATGCGGATGGAATTTAAATAGAAATTTACTTCATCCATTGAATACTATAACTACTGTGCTTTGAATATTTCGTGTAATTTCACATGTCATGCGCATCTTTGCAATTATAAATTTCCTAAAAATGCATAAAACCGTCGAAATTGTATCCAGCAATCGTTATACCGAAATTAACGTGTATATATATTACATAGACACGCATACTTGTACGCTATTCATATGGCTTTTAACTACGGAACATTCAAAGTAGATATTATCAAGTAAGATATATTTAAATTTCCTTTAGCAATTTATGTTTTGTTTCGTTAATAAAGAAGTAGAACAAAAAGTATAGAACATTGTTTGTTTTATTTGATTAAAGTTATAATTAAAGCATTGTACTGGAAGTTATAAAGTATGTAAATATAGTCGTAAATAATTATATCTCGTCATCTTCGTCGTCTTTAATAAATTCACAAAATTCTACTTGTAGTATATTTATACACACACAGACGATATACATATGTTATACACACATGTGTGTATGCATATGTATTTGGGTTTTAAAATTGATTTTCTCAAAAACGAAGCCAACACAAAACAAACATTGTTTGTTTTATTTGATTAAAGTTATAATTAAAGCATTGTACTGAAAGTTATAAAGTATGTAAATATAGTCGTAAATAATTATATCTCGTCATCTTCGTCGTCTTTAATAAATTCACAAAATTCTACTTGTAGTATATTTATACACACACAGACGATATACATATGTTATACACACATGTGTGTATGCATATGTATTTGGCTTTTAAAATTGATTTTCTCAAAAACGAAGCCTTAAATGAAAAAATGTTATTCTTTCTTTCCTACTCATCTTTTCATGTAGAATCACCTTCTAGTCTAGTCTAGTCTAGTCTAGCTCGTACCACCAGTTACACCAAACAGCTTAGCATTGATGGTATCGATTGCTTTATTTCGTGTATTTCTAGTTTGTCTATGACATAGTTTTCAGCTTCGTGTAAATTATATTTTCGTAATTTATGATTGATCGTTATAACCGGATTTACAAGTAACATATTTATATCTTTCCTATTATTAATCGAGCCATTCACAGGATAAAGTAGTTAACTTTACTTTCTGAAATTTTTCAAATTTTGGTGCCAAAGCACTTACTCTGTTTATCGATACATACCAATATCTGATATAATTTCATCAATTTTTTATATTTTTTGTTTCGCAGAGTTAACCGATTTAGCAAAGAACCGACTCAATTGTTTGTACAACACGCGTAACATGTTACATATTCATGAGTTCGTATCAGTTTGTTAATTACCTTGCGGTACTTCATTCGATAGTTATTTCCACAAAAATTCAAATTTCAAGTTTCAGAAAGCGTCTCTGGATATACAAAGAATATAATAGTCAGACTATAAATTTTTACGTAATTGTAAAAGACTCGAGGATAAGTTTAACAAACTATTGGGAATATATTACTCTTCAAAGACAGAATGTCCCGTAGCATCGGGGGTTTCGCAGGTCCTTGGAAAGGTAAATGCTGCCAAGATCTGATTCTTTTGACCGTATCCATGAAAAATTGTGGCATAAAATAATTTGCATAAAAGTTCACAGTCTAAAGATAATAGCTGTTCACTTTTCTTTCGTCTATATTGCCAGTGTATAATATGTCATGTTTGGAAAGTGTATTGACTTACTGGTATTCGTATCGGTATCAACCTTTCGAAAAAAAGTAAATGTAATTCGATTCGTCTTAAGCTCATCGCGTTTTGTTTCATCGAAGTTGAAATTTATTTCACTCGCCACCATGTTATTCAATATTACCGTTAATTTTTTCCGCAGAATGGTGGCTTTGGTGGTTACTTTTACCAGGATGTCTCGCATCTTGGACCAAGTACATCGAAGAGTACGACACTATCAGAGTTGCTAGATGCGATGTTCGTTGCGGTGGCAATTATCCTGATGAAGTAAGTATTCCAACGTGTAAATACTTCCTAGACATCAAATTTACTACTAATTTACTACTAATTTACTACTGCTAATACTAATATTCCCACTATTAATACTATTTAATACTCTTAACATTTCACAAACGCAACTAATACTACGCGTATCTGTATGCAATGGCAAATAATAAGAGAGCAACTTGGCGGATTCTGGAAAGCTTGTGCGATAAATTGTCAAAAGCAGAACGAAATATTTATATATTTTAAAGCCTATTAAAATTTTAAGTTGTATCGAAGAAACAGGACTGTGGTATACAATTCAGAGTATAGACATATTTACAAAGATATTCAAGCATCCATTGATACTTTATTCTTTGTATTTGTTACTGCTAGAATTTGGTTGTTCCGAATCGAGTCGCTTCTGCAGGTCTGATGGCTTAAATCTTTTCAGCCTTCCAATCATTTGATTCTTGTTCGGTAGATTCGACGACGATATAAAGATGATAGAATAAGTTTTTAATCTGACAGCACGTAGAAATCTCCGACGATTCTTTTTATCAATCGTCTATCAACATCAACTGCCTATCGATCGTACGATCGATCGATCGATCGAAGGTGTGAAAGTAATTGAATTATTCTATCCTACCTATATCCATGTAAGATACTTCACGTCTCCTCTTCTATAAGGTCCAATTCCTGCCGAATCTGAAATATCAGACGTTTGAGTTAATGCATAACGTAATACAAATGCATAGAGTAGCTGATGAAAGTGTTCATCATTTAGCACAGCTTATGAATGTATTTTGTGTATTACACGAAACTTTTTGAAATTTTAATGGCACTGTAATTACACACGATTATTCTGACTACAATAGCAAAATTTGAAGATTAATTAGTAAATACGTATGGAAATTCTGTATTAGTTTATAATCAAACATTCAACGTCATGCATTATAGTCACAATTTAAAAAAATTGTGCGATATATGAATGAAATTTTTTTAAGGATTGACATTGCTATCGATTTTCTTAATAAAGTCCAGCACAGCTGGTCAATGGCCCCAGATTATCCTCGTGGCGTAAGGATACATCCGCTCCTACATTACTTGCAAAAAGTAGGCCAATAAGTACGCTGACCAGTTCCTTCGATCGTTCGAATAATGTATATCCCTGTTACGGCAGCAGAATGCACGGCAGTCCTTTGGAGTCACAGTGAATTTATAGACCTATAATTATAAGATATATAATTATGCAAACAATATAATACAAAACTGCACAACGTTGCCAAAATTGCTTTAATATCAAACCCGAGTCAATGATGTGATAATCATCTGCAGTACTGTATAAATAAAAAGGAAAAATCCATGGTTTGTGGGTTGGGCTAAATAATAACAGGCCGCCGCGCCGGCAAAGCTAGCGTAAAGTAATTTTCGATGCATCGATTAATGTATGGAACGTTGTATTCCAATTCATTTGGTAAAAAATGTATCTAACGTCATTGACAGATTCTTTACAGAAGGAACGTTTTTAAGGTAAATTGTAAAATGCATCGTTAAATAATACACATAGTATTAAACGTAAATTGCTTGATAATTTGAAATCTAAAGTGGGACTACGGTTATACGTATAAGAAAAAATTTCTCGAAAAGAAACCGCATCTCTTCTTTATCGGTTTGTTACCGTCCGACATAACTTCCGCAGCATCGTAAAAATATTTTATAGCTGAACCTATAATTATGTAAACAATACAATACAGAGTTGCACAATATCGTCAAAATTCATGGTAATTAGGTAGGAGGTATACTTGATCGATGTCAATGACGTTGATATATGCCATCAAGGTCAGTGTTCCAAGTAATTCCACATATACAAAAATATGTGCATTAGACATGAATTATTTGATAAAACCGGTTAATTGCACGAAATAAAGAGTAGCGGGACGTGATCAAGTTATGTAATATAAGCATCAATCGAATGCTTTGGCATTAAAAGTCCAAGAAAATTCGAAAACCACTCTGGCCTGTTGTAAATTTCAATTGGTTTGAATAATATTATAGAAAATTTTCTGCTAGATACGAAACTCTCAGATCTCAAGCCATTCCATTCTCATCTTTCGTCTTTGTTCACTTTTACTCTCAGCTTTCATCCTCTTCGCACCCTTACATTCTAACGTATCTTCCAAAATCTCCTCCAATTCACATAATCCCGATTTACGTCTTCCTCTCGCCCTCTATTTCCTCTCACATTCGTCACTTTCCCTTGTTCAGTCCAAAAGTGCCCTCAGTTAACGATAGACTCAAATACTATGTTATAAATATAATAGAAACATCGACGAAGTAGGATCATAGTAAGTATAGTTTTATTGTCTCTTTATCTTAATGTCACTTTATCATTAAATATATATCTGCATTTTATTCATTTTTGCCTGCCGGCTATAAAACGAGATTGATTTACATGGATTTCTCATTCTCACGGTCATTCAAGCTCGACATACACTAGGTTGTTACATATATATATTTGAACTAACTCTTAATTATGCTTTAGTTACTCTGTACTTAATTATTTAAATGTAATTTATTTCCATTACACATACTCTCTTTGGCTTTCCCATGTGTCTGTCTCCTCTTTTTCCTTTTCCCCCCCCCCCCCCCCCACCCACTCTCACACGCTCCCTCTTTCTTTCTAATTTCGTTAACCATTCTTTCATCTTTTCTTCGTCTCAACAATTTCCTCTAATGTTATGCGTCTGTCCTCAATTCCTCCACATTCTTTGCCACTCAGTGTTTCAGTGTTCCCAATCATCCTTCACATAAAACACACCACCTCCGTTCTTTTACCATACAATATCTGTTTGCCTCTTCTATACTTCTGCACCTAATCTTAACAATTATTTTCTCACTCGCTTGTCCCCTTTTTTTCAAATAATCTGTTAATCTACCCAATCTACAATATTTATATTTCCCATTATAACTCCATCTCTGAATCTAATTATATCGCATTTGTAGTTACACCTGCCTATCCCTGCCTGCCAACAGGCAACATTTCAATATAACGACATAGTCGCAGAAAGCTTTGTTCGCGTTTTTGTGAAAGCTAAGGATGCGACTACTCGGAGAAACGATATTTTAATGCCTTCGATATATACGCAGAATACATAGAATACATAATATCAAAAAATATATAAAATATCTAAAGTATAGTTCTAGATGGTACAAGTAAAGTATAGTACGGCTCGCGTGTAACTCAGATTCAGTGACAAGCAGTTATTGTATCTAGTTGAAGCTCTCTTTCTATTTGCCGCGTTCAACTGATGATCAGATTATACAGTCTTGTCGCGGAAGAGAAGAGAAATAGAAAATGAGAATAAGCGAAAGAGTAATCCTCCTGAGTATCAAAGCACGTGGTCGGTATTATGCTATGAATCATCTCGTTCTAGTGTACGAAGATGTTACATAGTATACATGGAGTCCTCCACGCAGGCGAAATGTGTCGTGTTTAAGTTAATGCAATCCCTGGAAAGGCTTCGCTCGTACACACCACACGACAGTCTTTTCCTTCAGTCTTAATTTTCCTTGGCGTTTAAGGTACGTGCATATAAAATTAATTAAATTCAATGTGTACCTATAAATCAAACCAAATTCAATATTCAAGGTGCACTTCTTAGTATTCGAATGCTACTAATAAAATAAAAACGATTCGTTTATTCTGCAAGATGTTGGAAAATGATTTATCACGAGTATCGTAACGCTATTCTATACACCTCTCGGTGAAGATCTGTAAAGAGGTCTACGAAAAGTTTCTTAGGCAAAAATGTTAAAGTTTCAATTTCGAATTTGCTTTCTTTGCAATGCGTTGCAGTTTTGCAGTCGAGTGCAGGAAAAACGGAAAAATAGCATCTATTGTCGCATGTTCGAAGTTACTATGTATGCTGCATCATAATTTCTCACTAACAATAAGTTTATGTTTGCAATAATTGTCTTGTATCTTCTATGTAAATTTTAAAATTGATTTCGGAAATTTTACTATTACAATAATCAGTCTAATAGAGTTAACGAAATTCCAAAAAGTTTCGTGTAATTCGTGTAATATACGAAGAATTCTGTGGCAAGTATTCGAGTACTTTCGTGATCCACCGTATTTATATTATCGAGCTGAATTCGCGTCGTTTTTTCAAAGATCTAACTTGAAGTTATCAGACAGTTTAAGTAATTAGTATAAATATCTATAGTTAACTATTTTACCGTTCGAAGTACAGAAATTATTACGGCAAGTTATCCACAACTGTTTCTGTCCTTGTCAATAATTTCGTAATTAAACTGGTATACTTTTTCTTAACGTGACTTTTCGTCGTTCTTCTTCAACATCTTTGCATTAATGCTCCTCCTATGAAATTTCTATTCATCCAGATCTATGTATATTATTGTCATAGAGAGCATCCTTATTATCAAAATGATTTTGCATGGTGCAATTATCGATTGAATAATTGAACTTATCAAAGATGATCGGTGTTGATGCTCTAGCAGTGTGGGGACTAATACTATAGTTTACTTTTTGCCTCCGGATCATAAAAGGAATTCCGTTTACAATTGTTTTACCTATTGCCTTGTATTCTCACTTGATCATCTACACACACGTCCGTTCATTCGCACGCATAAGCCCAATGTGGAGACTAGGAATGATTCAAAAAGTTGCTTGTAGAAATTCGGGCTCTAGTATAATATTCGCACTGGAAAATATTCGACTAGAATGACACTTTTCAATGGTTCTCAAGATCACTAAAGTCGGAAGTGGTGTACAAGATCTCGGCCAACTTGTTGATGCGTGACGTCTTCGTGGATTTTGACAATATCCTTTTTAAAATTTGCTGCTCTTAACCCATTGTATGGACCACTCTGCATGCATTTTTATCGTGAATATTGAATTAGCCCTGGGTTATTTTATATTTCCCGGCCGTCGTGAATCGGTCGGTTAGTTCGTGATCCTACAGAGAGCGGTAAGCGATAAGCAGCAAAATTAACATTTGGAGCACTGTTAGTACGACATCGCTTGTCTACCTCACATGTACGATGACGATTCTACGCGGATTTCTACAGTCAAGACCTTCGCCGGCCAAATGTTCATAAAACTGAATTTTCAAAACCGTTAATTTCTGTTTAATTTCATAGAAAATGGAAAAAATTTGTAGTGCCGATATCTTATCCAAAGTTCAGCTAAGCTCGTGGATTGTAAACTCGAGGAAGAAAGTTCGAAAGATAACGCAACCCGGATCTCAGTGAATGCAACCGAAAGCCTTCGTAAATGAATAGAGAAAATTTGCATATAAGGTCTTTAACGATTATGGCCGTTTCATGATCCTGTTTCTGATTGCCATCCAGTTAGTCGGTGTCGTGCTTCTTGCGTTACTTCAGAGACAAAAAGAACGAATTCTAGGACACTTCCCTTTCTCCTGCCACAATATCAAAGGATATTTTAAGAACAGTAAGGAAATGTTCTCCTTACGTAACGCCACAAATGAGATACATACAGTCGGTCACAAAAATCTAGCGATGAAATCACATTACTTCTTAAATGTAAAGCGTTATAGTAAAAATCTTAGCTCCACTAGAACTATTTAAACAATTTCTTTTTCTTTATTTAACATCAATCATCATTTGAACCATTAGCGACGTGTACCGACGATTAGTGACAGTTAAATGCCTCTACTATTCCATTTATTGCTCTGGCTAAATTTGAGAAGATTCTCAACGTTCTTTGTATCGTGGAAGGATTCCTTCAGTGATTTGAGAAGGTTGGCCTGATTTCGTGAGGTTTCAGTTTCTTTACAAAAAATCAATATATATTCAAGAGGACATTGGCACATGTTGCAGTGGGGTGGGGTGGGATGGGAGGAGGGGGTATTCTCTGTAGAAGGAAGTCGTGAGAAAGTCTCGTGTGGCCAATCTGGATTCTGTATAAAATGACTTGGCTCCTTCTATCGAAGGATCTTCGCACCGCGTCATGGAAGCAGTTCCATGAATTTTGTTGATACGTTAAGACACATATCGTTAAAACGTTCTGGACGATTTATTCACTTTCATTTTTATCAGGCAAATCGATAACGATAAGCAAATTTAAGCTTGACGATATACAGAAGAGAAACTGGGATATTTTATTCTGCCGGCGCAATATGCTGTTTACAGCACTGTTTGCAATGTATTAAGTCATTATGTGAATGAGCTAGGAAATTACCATAATGACGACCACTTTCGAGAGAACTATTACCAACCGAATACGTGTGTGGATTACGAAACTGAAAATTCATACATTCGTGATAATTTTCGTGACTCAGTTCGCATTAAAAATATTAATATCGTACAATGGCTACAAATAATATTCGCTTTGCCTTGCTTCTAACGAGGTATCTTTTAAACAGATTCTATATATTTAATTTTCATAGTATCGAATTAGTGTAGTCCCGTGAAACTATTAAATGAGGCAAAATTTAATACATTTCGACCTAATTATTCGATATGTAATTATATAATATACAGGATGTGACAGAACATGTGGCACCTGAGCTGATTGTATATTTAACAACAATGAGAAAAGATTCATATAAACATACCGTGTATCTGTCTTCGTGTATAAGACACGACAAATTTTCTTTTTTGATTTTGTCTTATCTAATCACCTTTAGAGAAGTTGCTGAAAATTACCACGTTGCGTTTGCATTTGCGTTTCAAGGCAAATCTGTAGACGTTTTGCGCTTTGAACGATTACTGGTGTTTCCCGAATTTGTTGAAAAGCTCGTTCTATTCTGATCACTGATATTTCAACATTTTCAATAAAGTTTGCTCTGTTGCTATGCAAAATTCGTTAAATCTCATAAAGGAAGACGGATAGAGGATATGTTTACAGGAATTTTTTTCATTGTTTTTAGATATACAATCAGGTCAGGAAACGAGTTCCATATGTTCTATTACACTCCGTATAATAAGTACAATGGTATTCAATACGTTTTATGTGGACATTGTATAGCAAGGAATTGTATATTAATACAATGAATAATACGGGAAACGTGAAAATCGACGATTTTCACTTCATAAACGTTGACATATTTTCCAAAAATACGCGAGAACTGCGGCGAAATTTATTTCACAGTACACCGCCAACAATGGGTTAAAAATATACGTAGAATGATTCACCGAAATGAAGATGTTACGTCGCAAAAGACAAGAATAGGATTTCTTCACAGTTATGGAAATTCTTTTTCTTTTGCTAGGCAACGTAAACAGTTTAGGTAAGAATGCAACGTTCCCAGGAAGGTGCGTCCACAGAAGTCGGATAGCGCAAGAGTGACGCATCCTATATCGTCAAAGATAAATTTTTTCAATGATTAGAGACGTATTTTAATGAAAACCATATTGCGTAGGGTGTAGGCTAGCAAGAGACTTGTTCGAGGAAACGTAAAAGAGAGAAACGTGTGAGATTGAAATTGGTTTAAGTATACGAACTCGACACGTTCAGATGTCCGAAACAGTTGAAGAGTGAAAATAAAAAAGACTGTAGTAGGTGCCATTTGGAAAACAACAATTTTTCCCCCTTGAAAATGTTTCTTGTACGAAGACCAATATTAGTAAATGTAGAGGGACAATTTTAATTTTAATATAGATATCATTTCTGGACGTTGAAAAGGAAACAATTTAACTAGAAAGAGATAGAATCTTCCCTGATATATATCTAACAATTTTTTATTTATATTTCTTTCTCTTTTTTGTATATTTATTTTTTTATACAGAATATATAATATATTGTACATATATGTGAGTATAACTGTTCGATGTATTGTTTTGTTTTAGTGTATGGAAAATTGCTTGGCATCCAATTACACAAAACCTGGTCACTGTCCTGATAAAGCATCCATGTCACCCTTCGAAGCTGTTTGTTTGATAGCTTGCGTCGATGACTCTCGTTGCCCAGATTTAGCAAAATGTTGCAGACATGATTGCGGTGTCACATGCATGCATCCCGTCGGTTTAGACAATGTAACTGGTACGCATTAGATTTTATTTGTCATTTATAATTAAGCTTTCTTTACGCGAACGTAATTTCTTTAATTTACAATATAAAGCAATTAATTGTACGAGAGGTAGTGCGCGTGTATTAGTGTGATTGTATCTGCGGCTGATGCGCTTGTAACACTGACTGATTTTCCATGCTTTACGAATAACTAATTAATTACATGCGATTAAATTATTTATATTTATTCGATAATACAAACAATTTACACGATTTTTTTCAGCAAAGATACCGATACCTACTATTGTATCAATAAATAAACTACTGTCTACACATTCGTAAAAACTCTTCCTGATAATAACTTCTCGATAAACGGGGAGTCCCAACTGAAACCTTCTCAATAAATACTTAAGGTGACTACAACGGCATATCAAAAAATTATTGGAATTTACTTTATGTTACATCAATTCACATTACAATAATATGCAAGAATTTTTGCATAAAAGATATTCGACTTAACGCACTTTCTTAGTCACTAACGCAAATATAGATCAAATCTTTTTTTAATTCTTACTTTATAGAAATATCCGAAACTTACTCCGCCTGGCCGGATTAAAACACTTGAGGATTTTCGTTTGCAAGTTTTCGAGGAAAGGAGATCCAACTTGGCATGCCCATGTCAACAAACATAATTAACTCGATGTTTCCCAAGGGTTAAAACGATTAATAGATCATGGATTTGATAATACAATTGAAAAGATACGACCTGGGTAGAAAATTGTTTTATCTATACAGTATTATAGAAAGCACTCTATGCTTTGGATATTTCATATATCTGTTCACGTTACGTGCATTCTGTGAAATTTTACACTTTTAAATTTCCTATAAATGCATGAAAAACCGCAGTCTAGAAATTAACTGAGCGTAACTCTGCGCTTTATCGAAAGCCAAAACCACCACTTTGCCTAATTTTAGTCCGAAGCTTCAGACGCATCCAAAGCGTACGTGATACCATAGAAACACGTTAATTACAAATTCACTGCATTCAATGAAAACCAATCGACAAGCAGAATTTCGAACGCTGTGCTCGAAAAATCATTAACAGACCAGCATTCGAGTCTGTCGAGCTTCAAACTTTTTAAATTATTTCATATCCGACCGAGAATTTTTGTTTAACACACACAAGCTTTTGCAACAACAGTTTATAAGACCTTGTGGCAGTTAATAATAACTGCAGTTTAGAACAATATATTACAGCGTATTTCGATAGCAGTTGACTCAAGTAAGTCATTCAATACAGGCCTTCCTGCAAGACTAAATGTTATGCGGTATTCTCTCGTCGAAACACAGTTACTGTCATTAACATTCGGACACAGCACTATCTCTGTATTTGTTGTTTCGTGTAAGAAGATATGATGTAAATATCGTGTTGCTTATCCTGGGAGAATTTCAACCGTTTCTCGTAGCTTGAAATTGCAAACGGTGCTCCAAACTTTTCAGCGGGAATTGTACATATAATGTACATATAAACCAAGATAAAATTCACATTTTTGCATTTTTCTTTTTTTTTTTTTTTCTTTTTTTCAGATTTACCCTTGATACCCAGGAATGTCCAAATCAGGCAACAAAAGAACAACTTAGTTTCTTTGACTTGGTATAATTCTAAGGCTCAGCGTATCGATGAATCTACCGGAATCAAAGGTGTGAGGTATTTGGTGGAGGAACGACATTTACTTGGACCAAGATACCTGGAATCTAGATCAAGTCCATGGATTGTTCGTCACGTTTCATCGAAGTCACACGCAACGATTCGAGAACGATTAAAGACAGGACATTGGTATCAATTTCGTGTAGCAGCCATCAATGCAAATGGATCCCGAGGATACTCGGAGCCTTCCAAACCTTTTAAAACAAAAGGTAAGCGCTACATTATTCACATTCTTCTCTGTTACAGAGTTTTTTTAATGATTAACCTGCATCAACGAAGAATTCTGGCGTACGATTTTTGCGATAAAAAACAAGAAACATTATTTTACGTAAAAACTGAATTCCGAATAGCGTGCGATGAACGATTGCCAAATATCTGGAGCAGGACACTTGCGCGCGAAAAGTGCCACTAGCCATGTTACAATTGGCTCACGTTCATTGTTAAATGTAGACTTAGCTTTAGAAGGGAATTGCATGAAAATCACTTAATTAATATTGCATAGTCTTTGCAAATGAATTAGCTCTAACCATCCAGCAATTGCTCGTCAAGGGAATTTGCGATTCTTCCGCGAGAATCCGAGCGATACGCGCAAGTTAGAGAACAAAAAGAATTCATCCAAGGTTTCTCTGCGTTACTCTTATTGCATCCAAAGAACAACGCAAGTACGCACGAAACATGCTTATTCCAGGTTTGAAGCGAGTAGCACGTTGTCCTGATTTAAAATCAGGTCTCTGCAAACTTGTTTCCAGATGGAAATAGTGCGTGAAATGAACTATTACTTGGTATCTCAATTACCAAACTCAATTACTTATCGTGACAAGGAATCAATTTAACAAGCATTCAAGTTTAGTTGCGGAAAATTTGTCTTTAGTTTTCTGTAACCACTTTATGTCACTTCCTTTTTTCGTCGTTCATTCTGAAAAATATTCTGCTTTTACTATACGTTGCAAAAGACACGGAAATCACGCAGGAAAAAAAATCAAAGTGCACACAATGAACGTTGTTATTCTTCCTACTGAAGTTGATGCAACAACTTCTGTGTCACGACTCGAAATATGATGAAAGATTATCGCGAATGAGTATCGTACGTGTACTTGGTTTTAGAAGCGAGAAACTGTTCGCGGTAATCCAATTTGTGAGTACCAGATATCATGAAATCGAAATTAAACGAATATTGTAGTTATTGCAGAAATGTAATACATTTTTAATTTCGATCTTTATTTTTACGGCCATATTAATTGTTTTATCGCACAAAATATAATCATATTCTTCAAACGTTAATGTTACATTGTAATTAAATAAATACTTTATTTACGATGCTATATTTAATTATATTGTAGAGATTAATTAATGATTAAGATATATTACGTTGCACAACGTTATAATATTAAATTTCAATCAGGTCTTGATTTAAGAAACAATAAGCATACGGAATATGCTTGATTTAGGATCTAGAAAAACAGTGAAAAGAATAATTAAGTAGAGAGTATTTAATTAAATTATCTATAATTATATATAGATGTCCTGTCTAAAAGTTAAGCCCGGATTAAAAGAGGACTAGAGGAGGGGAGCTATGGGCCATATAGCCATATAGCCATGGACCTAGTCATTCAAGAATCCCCATTTCCCGAACCATTGAAAAGATTTTCCTAAATACGAGTACAAATTTAAAAACGAGTAACTAATTTTTAAATATAATTTATTGGAAACTAAATTTTATCTAATGCCTCCCCTCGTCTTTCTACGAAAGGGCCCAACGCTGGATCCATAGTCCCAGGCCACCAAAAGCTTCAATCCGGCCTTGCCTAAAGCAAATCGATCAAATTACGCTATTATACGTTAAAAATAAAAATACAATAGTAAAAGAAATTCTATATAGAGCATTTGGCAGTTGGTCGATTGATTCGATTTACTTCTGGACGTATTGTATGTAACAGGTAGCATAATTATCAAGTAAAAGTAATTACTGTTATTGAGACAGTACAAATACTTACCGACATGAATGATGACAAAGTTAAATCAATGTGTCGAGAGTTAGATAATTTGCACTCTAGTTTATTGGCAGAAATTATCATAAGAACTGCACGTTGCAGTGGTACGTCGTACAAATACCACTTTTCATATATTACATCGTCAGCTACAGCGTTGCTCTAAGAATTTCGAATGGATATTAATACGTTGTACAATTGTATATGTATATATATATATGTCGGAGATGAAAAGACATCGGGCCTCCCCGTTGGAATTCTTAGGAAAAGCCGAGACAATGAGCTTGAGTTCGAGGCGCCAAACAAAACGCCGAACGTAGCCGCGGTCACGGGATGGATATTTTGTCTAGCGGGAGTATAGAATTACTTAGCCCTCCTTAAGAAAAGATAATAGTACCATTGCTCTACAGTGCGCATTCCAACGGCCTCTGCCCCGTGGCTTGCCACACGCAGACCCTATTCTTCGGGCAAGACGATTGCCAGATGTCGATGCATCTTCACAGGACATTTAGTTAACTAAGGTCCTCCAAACGAACAAACAGTCTTTATCCTAACAGTCCCCAAATCTATCACCCGCTGCGGGAAGATATGGGAGATCTGTTTTTCCTCACGAACGACGCTCCCCGTTACCAACTTTCTCTCAAGGGCGGCTAGCATCCTTTTCTAACCACCAACATGGAGATTAGCCAATTAACGGCGACGTTCATTTCCCTCACTTTTTGAACGAGGATTGTCCTCGACGAATCCGATGATCTCGTGTCCTGGGACACACCCCATCATAGTTTTCTTCGGCAGCATCACGATGACGGAGAGACATTCTTGTGCGATGTCATTAAGCGAGCATAACGTTTGCGATCAGCGAATACCTTAATTGACGATTAGTCTAACTTTGACTCTGGAGAGGCGTGACTACTATCCCGTTGGCCGTGGATTCGTTATCGAACTTAGGATCATTGTCATTAGTATCTCGAGTATCTGGTCACCACGGCTACTTGTCAAATTCTGTACTGATCATATCCGTACCGGTATATACTTTCTCTATTATGTAACCTCGGTGGCTAATTCAAGAGAACATTCATTCCGCGCCCCTAACCCTAATCTTAACACTACTCCGACATATATATATATATAACGTATTAGTACATGCAAATACACTAATCTTATTACATAAACTATATTAGGTGTACAAATGAATAATTCGATTTTTTCACAGATTCAATATTTATTTTTAAAAAGAGCGAAACAAATTTTCCACTCAAAATAACCACCATCGTTTTCTATAACTTTGAGTCGTATTTCAGGCAGTCGATGAATTCCACTTCGAAAGAATATGCCTTTCGTTACGATGAAATCGTCCAGCTATATTTATATTTCATCAAATGGTTGAAAGTGACAGGTGTTAGTTTGATGGAGCAATGTCAGCTGAATATACCAGATATTGCGTAACTTCTCGTCTGAGACTCGTTGCGATGTCTTTTGCATCAAAAGCAACCCAAGGTCTGGCGCTATCACGCAGCAATCCTACAGGACACCCACCTCTCTTTTCTTTGGATCTTTCCCATTTCGTGCAGGTGATTCGAATGATCTGCTGTATTACCATTTTTAGCTACTCCGCAAGCTGCTCTTGCGTTTCTATTGAACTCTCGGTGAGTAGTTGCTTTTAAAATCGTCGTGATCGCACTTTCGCCTTTCGTCACTTCCAGAGGGTTGCTTGTCGATCAAACAAAAGTCGCCGCTTTTCAAACCGTTTAAACCAAAACGCACACTCATTTTTTCATTGTGAGAATTCATGAAAAATACAGTGACAAATATGCACCTTTTTTCGTTGTTTCTTCCATTATTGATACTTACGAATTGACTATTTTTTTAGGATTATACTGAAACTGCACTAAATGAAATATCGTTTTCAATAGTAAGATGTTAACGATATGTAGCGACAAAAGGGCGGAGGAACCATTTCATCTTACTGTCAATCTTTTTATGTTTAAACAAAATTTGGATTATTCATTTGTATACCTGATATTATTAAAATTCATGGATCTATATAAATTTAATGTCTATATATGTGTATATAGCCTTTCTCGTTTATTGCATTGCCATTACTAATATATATATATATATATGTATCTTATTAACCAAGAGAGACTAACTAGCAAAAAACAATATCACGTTCTTATTGATATTAGACTACTAGTTCCTTGTCGTATAATTCGATGTACTATGTCATTATACTATTTAAAAAATCTTACCGCGTCGAGCAGCTCTTGGATACAATAGCACAATATATAAAATTGTATCAGCGCACCAATTGTATACAATATAACTAAACATTTTTCGGAAAACACATTAGTACTCTGAAAAAATAAATAGTTGTTCTCTGTACAAGATAAGCAGCAACAGAAGAAACAGAATTTACTAGGAAACAAAATTCTGTATTAAGAAGTTGGAACTTAAAATATACCATTACGAACATAAAACTTAGAAAGCAGAACCGGAAAACGTTGTTTATGTAATGAACTCCGACGTTTAGAAAAAGCAATTTCTTCAACGTAACAGCAATCCTACAATAATTACGAAATTTTATTATGACAATAAATGTCAAGCGATGTTACCATATCTACAAAGTCATCAAAATTGGAAAATTTCACAAAATTTCATGTATATTATATAAATTCTGTCTATTTTTCAAATTATCCATTTTTCATATCGTTGTGTAAATTTTCTACGTGTTGAGGCAAGACAAATTAACGTATCTTTTTCTTGTTGGTACTTTTGGCTATATAAAAATTATGTATGCTTAAAATTTTCATAAAAAATCATTTGAGATATTCAATATATGTGAAATGAGCAATATTTTCGTGAATATTTATTCCTAAAGTAAAATTAAAATGTATAACAAACGCGATTGTCAGATTACAAACATTTGTCATCAAAACTTGTTAGCATATCGCTTAAGTCTTAATCGTGGATCATCATACCACTTCGAATCGATCATATTTTCATCTTGAATTATATTATACATCTATCACGTCTATGTAAAATCAAAGGATATTTAAATTGTGTTTTCTCTAATTAAAAAATGTTCAAAGGGTACGAATCTTTAAAACTGATAACTCTTTTGTTTTTTCTTTCGTCTTAATCTTAACAAGCGTCCACACAATCAATATTATTGTCAATATATCACGGTTCTTATAACATTATTTATAGGTACAGTCGGACGATCGATGTACGTGTAACATAATATTCTCAATATTATTGAACATCGACGAGAGTGTTCGTTGAAATATATTTTACTCCGCGTGGAACACGCATTTCTCTTCTTAAAGGCCACTTCTTAGCCCGTAGTCTTTTCTTCTGTAGTCTTTCTACTGATAATAATGGTTGAAAGAGCTTTCTTTTAATAATGTTGAACGTACAAGGAAAATGCAATTTTTCATCGAACACTGACAACATTTTATCGACGATATACGTTTGTTGATCGTCTACAGAGATTTTTGCGTAACACGATGTTAAGAACTCCGAAATATTGACAATAGATATTGAACGCTCTGAACGCTCCGCTAATTGTAAGGACCAACATGCAAGAGACAATGAATTTTGATTGAGATTATTTAATGAGTTATTAGAATGTGCGTTTATTTGTTCGTGTGAGAAACGTAAAGAAAAAAATAATGCTGTATATGTAATGTAAAATAGTAATGTAAGAAAACGAAAGTACAAAGGCTGTACGACTTGTAACGTGCTAATAACATTGTACGTATTGTTGTACGTATAATTGTCGTATACACAGCGGTGCACACGTAGTTGTTACAAAGCAGTACGCTTTTTACACGATAAAATTCCAACAAACCAGAAATTGTCACTTGTATAAGTATTTCTTTTTTTCGCCTCCTTTAAGTTTTAACGCGACGCTATCGTGTAGGTATTTATGAAACAAACTTATCGTGTAATAAAAATACTTTTGCGCTTATGCCTCTACGAGCTAATATATACTTTCATTTATATATCATGAATATTTATACCGATCACGTTCTTATACTTACTCAACTACAGTTTCGTAATGGCGGGTCAACAGTCTCATTTCCTGGATCATCCTTTTGTTCCTAAACGAGACATTCTGCTGTGTAATATCGTTGTACGAACCGTTTAAAGTTTCGGGTTTCTGTTCGAATATCATCGCAAATTTCATTCGAAGATACTTGTATTGAGCCGTCGTTAACAAAATAATGTGCATTGTGTAGATATCTAAACTAATCTTTCTGATTAGCGTGAATGTACCACCGGCGACCTGGAAGATGACACCGCCAATGAAAACGCTGAGTGGAAATGGTTCCTTGGATAGAATGGATGGCACTCGATAATCCGAATAATGGAACTCATTCTTCCGGAAAGCTTCGATAAGCGGCAATGATATCCAAAGAGCGAGCGAACCAACACTAGCAACCGTATAAATTTTCAGCGGCTTCTCCATTGGTTCCAGTGCGCTAACTATCATATTCTGAAGTATTTTATTGCCTTCGATCAGATGGTTTAATTTTCCAATTAATCCACGTAGTACATTCTTACGATTATGCATATAAATCATTAGCACGAGCACTTCTATTGCGATCACAAGGTTTACCGTTCCATCCTTCAATGCCTTTTCCCTCGATGCAGTCAAAATTCCGACAACACAAGCAACAAAATATGTCAGTTCTATTAACCAAATGATGATGGAGTAGATTTTGAAAAAGATGCGTAATTTCGTTTCTTTACTCGACATCGGCAAAAAATTCGCCGAAAGCGTACTTAAAAAAATGTTAAAAGGATTCAAGTCTCGAAAATCCATTCCGCTGGCTAACTAAATTCTGTTCGGTAGTAAGAACAATAATATATGATACGTAATCAATTTTTAATTATAGATAGGTTCATCTTATCATTGGACAGCCATAATAACGATAGAAGTTATTGCAACGAATTCTTCTTCATAAATTTGTTTCCATAAATTTTCTGTCCCTTTTATTTATGGAAGATTTCTTTACTAATATACAATAATACAAATACGAAACTGTCCTGGATAAATTAATACGTTATAGCTATGTAAAGTATAATACGAATGTTCCATTTGTCACGTGGAACGAATTGAAACTCGGCTGCAACGATAATATGTAGTTGATCGAATATCTAATTTTTTAATATCTAATTTTTAATAATATTATTAATCTATTATCGCTTAAAACAATACTTTAATAGTCAACGTTATGCTTTTCATCGATAGAGAGACTCGCGAATGTTCTATCGGTCTGAAATATTTGATAATACTGCACCTTGTCATTCCATCGTTGTTCTGCTTATCCATTTATCATTTTTACCAGTAGCACCATACATTGGCGTGCATAATATATCATGTGCAATTTAAACTTCTTTCGGTTGTCGGTTCGTCGATCGTTCGTCATGTAATTACAACTTTGTAGGTCTCCCTTTAATTATCTTTGTATGACAGAAGATAGTATATTGTATAGTTTATAATGCATAAACGTAGTGTATATTTATCACCAAGACATCAGGAACATCGCACAGGTACTTCCCTTTGATGTAGAAATTTATGTATAAATTAACAATATCATAAATTAACAATTACGAAAACATGCAATTAGCTTTCACGAAGTTTTGCGACAGAAATTGGAGAGGAAGAGAGAAGCAAAGTTTTCTTTGCGGTTGTCATATTATAAATTTAAAGGGTAATTTATTACTTTTAGACCCACGGAATCCAAAAGAACCACAAAACTTGACTCTATCCGATGCGCGACTGGTAGATGGAAAACTGCGTATCACCCTAAGATGGAGTAAACCAGCTTCAGATGTGCCGATAACATTTTACAAAGTGTTTTGGAGCCGCCTTGTTCACGGACCGACTAACGATTCCATTCTCGTTTATCATAGAACAGTTCTGAAAGTAAGTTTTACGTAATCGCAATACAAAAGTATCGTTACACACTCTATTCTTACCATTCTTTTAACATATACACCTTTTTCGTCTAAATTATGTGAAATATTAAGGCGATAAGAAACTTCACTTTACACTAAATTTTCTAATACTTCAACAAATATACATTGGTATATACCTACCTTTATATCAATTACATACTAGACAGCAAAGACACATTTTGACACATACGCTTAGTCTCTATTCAGTCGTGTTCACAGAAATTTGAGTCTGTATAAATATATACAGTCTGTCACACAAGAGCGTGTCTGCGATATCTGCGAAACCTGACACCTAATCAGAATGAGATAAAAAGAATGTAAACAAACGAAAACTTCTCTAATACGCGTTGCTGAATACCTTTCAGTTTCATTTGAAACAGTGAAAGGAACAGAGCTTTTTAATATGAGTGCCGCGTACGCGAAACGTCGAAAATCGTCTGGCATGGGCGAATGAAAACAGAGATCGTGATTGGAGTAATATAATATTCACTGATGAATCTTCGTTTTGGGCATGGTGTCCTATTAGGCAAGCTGAGAGGAAGACGTATCACAAAAATAAGAACACTTGTACATCACATTCGAAAGATATGGAGGTCGTTACCAGAATCCTACGCTCAAAAATTAGTCGAGAGTATGCCGAAACGATGTCAAGCTATAATTGCTAATGGAGGAGATTGGACACCCTACTGTAATAGCGTATTAGTGTTTTAGATGTAGATTCAATTCATATAAATTTTTTTACAAATATATAAATATTTACAGAAATATCGCAGACACGCTCTTGTGTGACAGACTGTATATATATATTCACAGGCCATTTACCACGCATTAAATATAACTTCTTTCTAGTTATCCACTTTCAATCTAAAACCTATTATTATATCTAAAACAATTCTTTCATAAATGTACGTTGGTTTACAAATAACTACAGGATGGTTGATGAGCAATACGCAGGGCGTATAACAGGGTGTGTGCTTCGTAATATGTGGGACCGAATTGAAGAGTAGACAGAAGGTGCAATAAACAATGACAAATGTTCGTGACATCCTAACTTGGGCCCCGCGTATTATGATACACCCAATATACTTTCACTATGACTTGCAACGAAAGGTGATTTCCTTTTCCTTGCATTTTTAGGACAAAACGTGTTACGAACTGAAAAACTTGGAACTGAGGTGTCAGTACTTCCTCCAAGTGCAAGCTGTTGCACTGTACGGTGGCCGGCGATTGTTGTCGCGAAAAGCCTCGAAAGTTTTCAATAGCACCGATTACATGGCATACGGTAAGATGAAATTCCAGCCTGCTCTACTTCCATCTACTACTGGTATTTTTGTCGAGCCTAATAATTGGCATAACAAACGAAGAAGTGCCCTTTCATTGAAGCCGATTTGGGGAGGCGATCTCGCAGATGCGAGCGATACCACGGCGATCTTCATCTACGGCGAATGACTTGTCACTGCGGCGAGGTCAAGGTACGTTTGGTTTGGCCGATGAACCACGATGTAAAGGCGTACAACGTCTCCTGGAGAGAGGCATCCTGTTCAGCTTCGCAGGAAAAACTCATATCCCGACGGAAGAAAACCTGGTGGAAACTTGTTCAGGTATTATATGTATACACACCTCTGTTCATAAGTATTAGTATTGGTATTAACACTTGCCTTGCTAGGTCTCTTCACGGAACGTGATAACTGACCTAGATTACTTGGAAAATAATTAATCCGTTAAAATTTTGTATTCGTGCAAGATGACGATCCATATCGCGAAATCTATTTAGAAAAATTGTAGGAAAAAATAACGAGTATAATAATGAGTATGCTTCTCATAAGTATCTGGACACTTTGATCGATTTGTAGTAACAATATGTGTATTTTAGGTCAATTGGTAATTACAAGCAATACTTACTACTTTTTCATGGAATCGCCAGTATATAAATCTTTCGATATTACGTGTTGCAAAGCATAGCAATAATTTATTTCAGTATTTACTGCATATACTAATATACGTAGGTAGGTATGCATTTATATGCATATACATATGTAAGTTAATGTTGTAATGTCGTAAGTCCTTAACGTAAGACGTTATAAGAACACAACAAATTAGTAATTATACGCATATTCGTGTTCACAATCATTGATAAATTTTTATTCAGAAAATTTTAAATCAATTAAAAGAACACATTTGAATCTAACTCACGGAATCAATTATGAAATAGGATAAAAGTCCAGTGACATAAATACCAAAATTCATTAACAACGAAGGCAGAGAAATACCTATAACCGAGAAAAAGATTTAATCGTACTTTTTATAATCGATGAAATTTTTATTATCGAATAGAATATAAGAATGCTTTATGTAACAAGGTTACAGGCGAAATAATTACAAGTTTTAATAGGTTCTTAAAAATATCTTCGGTGCATCTAATTTTTCATAAGTGTCCTAATACTTATGAATATATATATATATATACACACACATGTATATATATTTACATATATTTATACTTAAATCTATACTTATTAAATTATAATTACTTTTTCGTTTATCTGTTTTTTTTTTTATTATTTCTTTATTCTTTTATTTAATGTTCATAAATGCTGTATCTACTATACAGATACTACCGATGATCGTAAATACTATATAAATTGGACGCAACTTATGTTGTTTTAAACTTTATTGCTTTCAGACACCGCATCTTGAAATAAAACATCTTCAAAGTGAATGCACATACAACGTGAACGTACGAAATGTATTCAACAACATAAATAATGATGGCAATGGTGCCAGTATAGAATTTCTCACCACTGGTTGTTCGAAGGAGTCAGAAGAACAAAAAGACGGCAAGCTCTTACATAATAAAATAATCCAATGCAAAAGCAAGTCGTCAAAGAGAAAACGACATTACGACCCTTATCTTTAGCAAAATAGTTCCATAGTGCCATAAGTAAATATATATGATCACTATTTTTCGAAATAACATATTCAAGTATACAGATAAGCTTAATTAGATTCGTAAATGCTTATACTATGTACTCTTAATTAACCATAAAGAGGATAACAAACAAAATTTTAATTTTATAATCTTTATATTGTCCGAAAGAAGTATATGTCATAAAATGATTGTGACAGAATATTACCATTAATGGTGAAAGATTAGCCAGTTATCTACATTATTAATATGTAATATGTCTAAATGCTACTCTAGCTGGTTTTTTGTTAAACATAAAATCATTTACAAAGATATACATTATGTACACATGTCGTTCATCACGTCACAAATTATATACAACCCGGTTGTATTCTTCATTCTCATATGCTCTACACATATAATGACTTGCTTCACCGACGCGTATATTTCATTTATTGTTATATGTCGCTGAATCTTACTCGTGTACACGTTGTGTGTGTTTACACATACACGTATGTACAATGACTCACGAAAGTATTCAAACACTTACGATATAACTTTGTTACGAATATATTACGTGCATTATACGAAACATTTTGAAATTTCGTCGGCACTATAATGAGACGCAACAGTCGTGATTATAATAGTAAAATATGAAATCATTCGGAAAATCCATATAAAAGTTGCTGTACATTTAGGATTAAATCAGACGGACCACTTTAGAACCAAATCTTGAGTTACTTGTGAACAGTCATGAATCATTATGGAAACGCATAATAGTACTCATACGGACCAGTTTCTTTATTTGTTTTTCTACCTCTTAATTCATCTTCCTCCTCCTTCGCTTCATCCGAACTCTCCTTTCCCCTATCATGCCCCTCTCGATGAAGTGCAATCAGCGCCCGAAGTGGGTCCCACATGTTCTCTTACGCTCTGTATTCATCGAGAGTTTCTCTAGAGGTGTTTGCTTTCACGAGCTACTGTACTGCATTTATCTCTCTTACAATCATGATCCTTTAATAGCCAGCCCATTGCCACCAATTTTTCTCACCGCGGTAACCTGTATTCCCTTCTTTCGAGGGTTTACATGCATGAATACCGCGTCTAGCGCTTCCGCGCTGGTTTTGATGTTGCTGTCTTCTTGCTCGGGGTGGATGATTACCACGTTCTTAGGTGGTTTTATCGAGATTTGTCCCACTTTGTTACTACCTACCTACTTTGTCTAACCTACCTTTTCGGCGTATGTAGGTTTCCGTGGTTCGGCTGTCGTGGTCTTCTTTACTGCCGTCTCTAGTCGCTTGCTGGCTTGCAGCGACTTATTCACCGCGCTAAGTATCTCCGAGCTCTTCTGCTCTGAGCCTGCACTTTGTTCCAGCTTCCCTTTCAGGAAGCTGTTTTCTAGCTGGAGGTCCTCCAGAAGCCCTCGCATATATGTGAAGTGCCTCATGATCGTCGCTGTTTGATCTTTATTGATCTTTTTACTCGGATCAAGGCAGTAGGCTAGGATCTTTTTCTCTATCTCTTTTGCTTGTTGCCTGATTTCTGGTGTTGCTTTCTTTGTTTCCTGTTCGGTGCGAGGTGCTTGCTTGGTGTCCTTATCTTCCTTCTCCATCCTCTTCCTCTTCTTCATTTCTGGGCTCAGTTTCTCAGGTGTTGAGCCCCCAGGTTTTAGTGCTTTAAGCGGTTGCAAGACCACTCTAGCCTTAGCAGTTGGTTGTGATGATTGGCCTTGTACCGGCATCCTTGATTGTTCGTTGTGTTTGTGTGTACTGAGCGGGGTCCAGAGATGATTTGTTTCTGGGCTTCAGTTACCTACTGCTGTCCTGCTACCGGCGACCTTGTGGTAATTGGTTGCCGTCCTGTTATCGGCTGCTGTTTCGTTACCGGCCGCCGTCTTGTTACCGACGGCCGTTTTATTACCGACGGCAGTCTTGTTATCAACTGCCGTCTTGATACCGACTGATGCCCTGTTACCGACTGTCGTGTTACCAACAGTCGGGTTACCGACTGCCGTCTTAATACCTACTGATGCTCTGTTACCGACTGTCGTGTTACCGACAGTCGTGTTACCGACAGTCGCGTTACTGATCGTCGTTTTACTTACCGCGGTCTCGTTATCAACTGGTTTGTAGTTACCCTTGCTTGTCTTCGTGTTGTCGACTGGTGCTAAGTCCAGCGGCGTACTGTTTTGTACGCTCGCAGTCTAAGTACGAGGCGTAAAGACGGCACTGGCACACCACTTTCACTGGCGTTTATGTCTATGTTCTTTCCACGCACCACCGCGTGTTTGGCGCTAAGTCCAGCGACGTATTGCTTTGTGAACCCAGGTTTAAGTCCAGCGGCATATTGCTTTGTGAACTCTCACTCTGGGTACAGGTTTAGGCGTATAGGTGGCGTTGGTCTGCCACTTGTACTTTTATCTTGTTTAGTTTTAATTTTTCCACTAGCTGCAGCGTGTTTGTCCCTAGGGCCGGCGTCGTGTTACTTTGCGAACGCTACTCTAGGGTCTGCAGCGTGTGTCTTTATTAACGCTGTAGTGCTCAATTAGCCCGTCTGGTGGCGCTATGGTCGCGCGTCCCAACATGGCTTCCACTTTCCACTAACCTTTGCCACTTTTTTTAACTTCGCTCTCAGGCGTTTGCCAAAAGGAAATCCACTGCACTATTAACTCACTTTTGCTCCAAAGCATTAACGCTTCACTTTTCCGTTACTTTTCTGCCCGATTTCTTTGATATTCCGCGATTTAACGATCAATTAGTACGGAGCGACGTGGACGCGTGCTCACTACTTGCCGCCATCTTGGAAACTCAGCATGGCGTAACAGTGGAAAAGCGCACTTTTCTATTTATTTCATCTCGCGTAATTCCAGATCTACAGAAAATTCGAGGCTTACCGGAAATAAAAAAAACGCGGACTAGAGAGCGACATTTTCTTTTTCTTCTTAAAGAAAACCCAAAAATACCAGTTAACAAAGGTGGATGAATTAATACATACAGAATTACTATACAAATAGTATAAAATCCTTTTATACGAAACTGTGCTCTCGGGAAAATGGGTTCCAAATTAAATTTAATTATTACGTTCCTGGTCTAACTTTCTTCAATTCTTATCTATAGAGTCACATAAAATTAACTGCGCGTTTTAATGAAATTACAAGTACAGAATTTAATTTCTTTCTCTTGTCTTAATCGCAGAACATTATAACTTTCTGTTTTAGCATCTCCGTAGAATTACGGGATACAAATGTATTAACCTATTTAAATAAGTTAGAGTGATGGACGACAAGCTGTAGGATTGTAAGTAATGGAAATTCATTTGTCGTGTTTAAAGGACGAGAAAGATTTGCACTATAGTTTCCTTCCATCTTTTTGCTTTCGGCTCATTTCACCCAGAAAACTGGAAGATTAAAAATTGTTAGAGGGAAAAGTACATGCGGATTTTTAGCTGGAAAATTAATTAGTAGCTATGTTTAGTGCACAGATGGATGGAACGGATGAATCAGTCAAGACGTGAATTTGTTTCCAAATGCATTGGATATTAAAGTTTAATCTACAGGAAAGTGGGCTCATCGTTTCTTTTATTAGGACTTTAAGAATTGTTACGTTTTATAATACACAATAAGCTACAAAGTATTTGTACCTTTGTAAATATTGAATTCAAATGATTAATATTCCTTAACAACATTCACTTTGTAATATTTGTCCACTGCGCTAAGTAATCTTTTGCTGGATCGTTTATCGAAATATGGCAATTCATTAGTGTGGATTAGAAAAAAAATTGGACATTGTTATATTAAGCTATTTGTTAGCAAATCTTGCATTTTGCGAGACTTGTATTTGCGATACATATTGTACGATGGTCGATGTGCCTATCGTACTTGCGTAGATGTCGATTAATCAACGTAATTCTAAGCGATTAATGCAGATGACATGTAAACATAGCAAACTCAATTGACGGTCTTAAAATATCACATGATGCGAGTACTCAGGAATAGAAAGCACAAGATCTACTATCATTTTTATTCCACAAAATTGCGAACAAATTTTAGAAGTATAATATTTCCAAAAATATTTGTAAATAATATAATAGGTTTAAAAAATGCTTAAAATTTTGCAACATTTTCTTATCAAAGTAAATCGTATTACGTAAAAGATCAATCTTATTAATATTTTCTAACATAAAGTATAAAAGTTTTCTTTATATCATTCCAATAGAGAGGTAAACAACGCCAGTGCCATATACAGAATGAAAAATTGAGAAGTACATAGAGAAACGTAGGAAGTTGGAAAATGTAGCATGCCGTAAACTCGGATGTATTTTGTTATCTCGCAAACGGAGGTAAAGCGCGAAAAATGACCGAATCTCGATGAGAAAGGTATGCAAACGAAGGAATAAACAGAAGCATTCATTTTTCTGGTCATTTGTTCGTCATTAACGACGAGAATGACACGAGTCCTCAACAATTTGATATTTTTCAGTTAAGTTATTAGAATACGTTTGAATATCGCGGAAAATTAGTTCCATTATAAAACTCTCTGATCCATAACATTCTGCGACGGAGAATTCAGTATTTTTATTTATCATGAGACTATGAATTTTTAAGCAGTTTTGGAAAATTTAGAACTGCAACAATAATATGAAAACGTATAAAATATGCAAAGTACAGCCTGGACTATAATATCATCTCTGTTATACCAATATACAATAGATTACAGAAATTCACAAATGAATGTACTCAAAATTAGCAGATAATTCTGAAGGTAATGAACCAATTATAGAATATTAGCTATATTATTACACTATGTTTGTTGTAACACTTATCTTATTAACCTATATGGTTGATTGTAAAAATAAAATAAAAGCACGTTAAACCTATTTTTTTTTAATGAGAAAGTGAAAATTTACATATTCATGATTTTGACATAAGAGAAGAGAATGTTTAATGAGTGAAATAGATCTCTGCTTAACTTCTATATTCTTATATGCTCATGAAAACTTTAATTTGCATAAAAATCGGCAGTTTATTTGTCGTTCAGCCATCATCATCATCATGAGAACAACAGCCAGATTGTTTCCAATATTTAGAATTAAATATTTCATCTGTCGTATTCATGGTGAAGTAAATTCGCGAAGAAGATGTAGAACCGGATATATTCTGTCCAAGCTGAAGATCCATCCACTGTACTGTCAAGTACTCCATTATTGTTCTTGTCCTCCGCCGGATATTTACCTTTCCCTGAAGACTTACTCTGTGTGTATGTGTGTGTATGTGTATGTGTGTGTGTGTGGAATGGTTCCAATTCGTGTTATCCATTGCAGGGTTTTTCAAGGCTTGTGGATTCGGAGAGTTTGTTTATGACTTTTTGTCGTTCGTTTCAAACAGCGTAATATATATGTCGGAGATGAAAGGACATCGGGCCTCCCCGTTGGAATTCTTGGAAGAGTGTCAAGCACTGTCTGTGTAAACTTTTAGTGTTTATAAATCTTATAAATCTTTCTGAGTTAAACCGATTGTAGTTGTGATAGTGAGCTTGAGTTCAAGGCGACAACTAGTCGCCGAACGTAGCCGCGGTCACGGGACGGACGTTTTGCCTAACGGAAGTATAGAATTACATACTTCTCCTTAAGAAGAGATATCGGTACCGACACCCAATAGTAAACAGTCCAACGGTCTCTGCCGCGTGGCTTGTCACACGCGCCGACCCTAGTCTTTGTCTGGCAAGACGATAACCAGATGCCGATGCATTATTCACAGTATATGTTCGGATGGCTTTGTGGTCCCGCCACAGATCTCAATACTTAGTCAAACAAGGTCCTCCAAGTTTATGAACAGCCCTCGTCGGGAAGATATCAAAGGTGTCCTTTGCACGCGCGATGCTTCCCGCTAGCGGCTTTCTCTCAAGGGCGGTTGGCACCCTTTTCTAACCACCAACATAGAGATTAGCCAATTAACGGCGACGTTCATTTCCCTCACTTTTGAACGAGGATTGTCCTCGACGAGTCCGATGATCTCGTGTCCTGGGACACACCCCATCATAGTTTTCTTCGGCAGCGTCGCGATGACGGAGAGGCGCATTCTCGTGCGATATCATCAAGCGAGTATAACGTTTGTGATCAGCGAATACCTTAATTGACGAATAGTCTAACTTTGACTCTGGAGAGTCGTGACTGCTATCCCGTTGACCGCGGATTCGTTATTGAACTTAGCATCATTGTCACCATTACCCAATTATCTCTGTCACTTGTTAGCATCGTAACATCTTTACTCGTGTCAATAAACGGTACTTCAATTGTGTGGCCACGATGAGTAATTCCGGTGAAGATTCGTTGCGCGCCCCTAACCCCGATCATAATGCTAACCCGACATCAGAAGTGGGATTCGATCCGACTTTAACACCACGCGACTATCAAAACCTCGTGCACCATCTAATCCGGGCGATGTCGCGAGGATCGAGTATAGAGCAAAAATCAGTGTCCCTACCACGCTTTAATCCAGAAGTCGCGGGTGCCAATCCAATCTCGTGGTGTTCCGCTGCCAGTCGACTTATGAAGGACTACCCGCTACGAGGCAGCGCGTTATTCTCTGCCTTGAATAACGCTCTCGAGGGATCTGCCGCTCACTGGTTTACGCAAACGGTGAACGATGAAGATCTCACCTGGCCGGCGTTTAAGGAGCAATTCACCGCGCGCTACGGTGGCCACGAGGCAGAAGCCGCGGCCCTAATGAAGCTGTATCAGGAGCAACCATTGAAGGACGAGTCCTTAGGAGCTTTCGGTGCCCGCATTCGTTCCCTCCTGAAGACGAGGTGGCATAATTTACCTGTGACCGAAATAATTAACGCTACCGTCCTGTGCCTACTGAGCTCGAAAGCCCAGTGCTTCAAAAGACTGGCATTCGCTAGTGATATCAAGACGGAGGAGCAGTTTCAGAGCGAAATGCGACTCCTCTTCCACGAGAGGAAGTCGACGGCTGTGGCTGAAAACTCACCGACGGAACCTGAAGCCAAACGACGCAGGATACCCGACTCCCAGCTTAAGTGCTACCGATGTGGACGCCGTGGGCATAGAGCGACGGAATACCGCAGGAAAATCAACCCGGAGCAGGTGAAGGAGGAGCGAAATTCTGGAACGGGGCAGCCAGCCACGACATCGAGGATAACTTGCTTCAGGTGCCAGAAGGAGGGACATATCTCGCCTGATTGCCCGTTGTCGCGGAAACGGAAGCACGACTCCAGCGAAGAACGGCGAGTCGACTCCTGCTTAGTGGAAGCCCCGACGGGCAGGTTGACCCACCTGGGTGAGTCGTTACCATTTTGTTTCGATTCCGGAGCCGAATGCTCACTGATTAAAGAGTCCGTAGCTTTGAAACTTTCCGGCAAGAGAATAACCAACGTGGTAGTAATGCGTGGAATAGGGAACACCTGCGTTAATTGTACAACCCAAATTTTGTCGACAGTATGTATCAGCGGCTTCACGTTAGAGATACTCTTCCATGTTCTTAGCGATAGTTACTTAAAATACGACATCATGATCGGCCGCGAAATTTTGGGCCAAGGCTTCGATGTAACTATCACGCGCAATAGCCTCACTATTTGTAAAACAAAAGCGGTCGATGTCTGCAATAGAACCGACGGAAACGAGATCGATATTAACGAAGTCGACTCCGGCGTGCTCGGCAACGACAAAAGCCGACTAATCTCAATCCTCGAAGAATTCAAAGATTCATTCGTTACGGGTTTCCCACGTACGCGTGTAAATACGGGTCAACTCGAAATACGTTTAATTGATCCTAACGTCACCGTACAAAGAAGACCCTATAGACTTAGCGAGGAAGAACGAAGGGTAGTACGCGAGCGGGTAAGCGAACTAATCAGGGCAAAAATCATAAAACCTAGTAATTCACCGTTCGCGAGCCCTATGTTACTCGTGAAGAAGAAGGACGGCTCCGATAGGCTATGCGTGGACTTCCGAGAGCTAAATAAAAACACGATCGCGGACAGGTACCCCCTACCCCTTATCGCGGACCAAATCGCGCGGTTACAAAGGGCAAAGTACTTTATCAGTCTAGACATGGCCAGTGGGTTCCACCAAATCCCCATTCACCCGAACTCTACCGAATACACCGCGTTCGTCACCCCCGACGGGCAATACGAGTATACGACAATGCCCTTCGGATTAAAAAATGCACCATCCGTCTTCCAGAGGGCTATCCTTAAGGCCCTGGGCGATCTTGCCCACTCGTACGTTGTTGTTTACTTGGACGACGTTTTGATTATTGCCGACTCGATAGATCAAGCTCTGGAAAGACTGCGTATTGTGTTAAACACCCTCGTAAACGCCGGGTTCTCTTTCAATTTTTCCAAGTGTTCCTTCCTAAAAACGTCCGTATTGTATCTCGGATACGTGATTAATAACGGAGAAGTTCGCCCAAATCCAGGTAAAATACAAGCTTTGAGCTCCCTACCTGCGCCAGTGACCGTCACACAGCTGAGACAATTCATAGGTCTAGCCTCCTACTTCCGAAAGTTTGTCCCCAAATTTTCACAGATAATGAAACCGTTATACGCACTCACTTCCGGTAATAGAGACATAACCTGGACAGATAGACATGAACGCATCAGACAGAAAATAATTTCCGTTCTGACCGACGCGCCGGTGCTAATGATATTCGACCCAAATTACCCAATAGAACTACATACCGACGCTAGTTCGGACGGGTATGGGGCTATCCTAATGCATAGAGTCGACGGCAAGAACAGAGTAATAGAATACTACAGTAAGAGGACTAGCCCCGCGGAATCCAGGTACCATTCATACGAATTAGAGACGTTAGCAGTCGTAAACGCCATCAAACATTTTCGCCACTACCTACATGGACGCGAATTTCTTGTTGTCACCGATTGTAACTCCCTGAAGGCGGCCCGTAATAAAATAAATCTAAGCGATAGAGTCTATAGGTGGTGGGCTTACTTGCAAACCTTCACTTTCGACATCATATATCGGGAGGGCAGGCGAATGTCCCACGTAGACTTCTTCTCGCGGAACCCCATAGACAACGACCATACCGCAATCAACAAAACCGAAGAAAAGATAATTAATCTAGCCGAAGTCCCGGAAGATTGGTTGCTAGCAGAACAACGCCGCGATTCACAAATTCTAGAAACCGTCAATAAATTACAAAATGACGAGCTCGCGGAGGACCTCGCGAACACTTATGAACTGCGATCCGGTGTCCTTTATCGTAAAATACAGAGGAGGGGCAGAACCCTCTGCTTGCCCATTATACCGAGGGGTTTTAGATGGTCGGTTATCAACCACGTACATCAGTCCATTATGCACTTAGGTTGGGACAAGACGCTCGAGAAACTGTACGAGTATTACTGGTTCGAAGGAATGGCGAAATATGTTCGCAAATTCGTAGAGAACTGCCATGCTTGTCAGGTCTCCAAAGCGAATTCGGGTAAAATACAAGCCGAATTACATCCCATACCTAAGACTAGCATACCGTGGCATACAGTCCACATCGATATAACGGGCAAACTGAGCGGTAAGAGCGACTCTAAGGAATATGTCGTTGTTTTGATAGATTCCTTTACGAAATTCACCTACTTACACCATACCCGTAAGATAGATTCCCTCAGCACCGTTAAAGCACTCAAGTCCGCCACATTTTTATTCGGCAGCCCCTCGCGGGTAATAGCGGATCAGGGAAGATGTTTTACGGGAACGGAATTCCGAAACTTCTGTCAGGATAAAGGTATCAAGCTCCATTTGATAGCAACCGGCGCTAGTAGGGCTAATGGACAGGTAGAGCGTACTATGGGTACGTTGAAAAATATGTTCACGACAGTAGAAACGACCGGGCGATCATGGCAAGACGCGATCGGCGAAATTCAACTGGCCTTGAATTGCACCGCCCACCGCGTGACCAAATCAAGTCCACTAGAAGTATTAATCGGTAGAACAGCGAGACCCTACGGGCTATCGTTACCTGGGAATATCGAGGAACGAGAAGTAGATATCTCCGATGTAAGGCAGCGGGCCATAAGGAACATAGAAATTAATGCTACATGTGATAAGGATAGGTTCGACGAAACCAAAGCTAAAGTGGTTAGATTCAATCTCGGCGATTTTGTGTTGCGAAAAAATGAGGAGAGAAATCAAACTAAGCTAGATCCGAAATTCAAGGGTCCACTCGTAGTAACAGAGGTCTTAGAAGGAGATAGGTACATCCTAAAAACGTTAGACGGCAAGCGGTCGTATAAGTACAGTCACGACAGGTTAAGAAAAATGCCGGATAGTTGCGTTCCTGCCGAGTTGGATGTTTGTAGTGGCGACGACAATAATGACCATGGCGAGATGAGTACCCTGACCTCGGAGGGTCACTAGCGGCCGGTGGGGGGGGGGGGAGTTCGGGTACGCCCGTGAGCAATTGTGATTACGCCACTTAATGCCTGTAAGACTCATCATGATGTGTGTGTAATTGTGTCTCTTGCCGCCCAACGTGTGTCTTGGCGGATATGTAATTGTGTCTCTTGCCGCCCAACGTGTGTCTTGGCGGATATGTAATTGTGTCTCTTGCCGCCCAATGTGTGTCTTGGCGGATATGTAATTATACCACGTGGAGTCTGTAACGTACTTGTGGCAGAGGTAATCACGCTCGCAGGCCACCGAACGAAGCCTCTGGTCGCGTGATCTAGAAAAACGAGACTCGTCTGGGTGCGAATTCGAGGATGGTCCATCATGTCACCGCGACCGGACAGATAATTCACAGGATGCAACTGACACGTCGAATATTAGCTATAATGTCACGAACCATTGTTTTATTTTGCCATTGAACATACGATCGGAATTCTGTTACTATACTGGACCCCTGGCTTGCTTGAACACTTAGTTTAAAATGTAAATAACGTCAGTTATGCCGAGACTAATGTTAGGAAACTGCAATATTTTAGATACACCCGAGGACGTGTGATAGTCAGGATGGCCGTGTCGGAGATGAGAGGACTACAGACCTCCCCGTTGAAATTCTAAGAAAGGTCCAGACAAGGAGCTCGGGTTCGAGGCGTCAAACGGGACGCCGAGCGTAGCCGCGGCCACGGGATGAACATTTTTGTCTAAACAAAAGACTCTATCTTTCGGGCACGATGATTAACAGATGCCAACGCGTTCCTACAGCTAGCTCGAGTTCCTACAGCTACCTATAAATCATACGACTTGGCCGTCAAGGCCCTTCGAACGTACAAACAGTCCTTACCATAACAGTCCCCAAATTTACCACCCGCTACGGGGAAATGCGAGAAGTCTGCTTTTTCTCACGAACGACACTTCCCGTCGCCAACTTCCCCATGAGCGGCTAACATCCTTTTCTAACCACCAATCTAGCAACTTACCAATTAGCAGCAACGTCTATTTCCCTCCCTTCTGAACGGAGATCGTCTTTGACGAATCCGATGATCTTGTGCCCTTAGACACACCCCATCCGAGTTTTCCTCTCCGGCGGCACCGCGGCGGAGAGGCACTTTTTGTGTACGATCGCATAGAACGGATTACGTCTTCCGCAATCAATATACCACTCGTGTGTTCGATTGAGACTTGAGAAAGAAACATAATTGTTATCCCGTTAGTCGCGGATTCGCTATCGAACTTCCAGCCAACACTGTTACCGTTTCATTGTCACGACACCGCGTCCGTTTCTTTGTATCCCGTGTTCTCATAATAAACGATACTTTGTTATATCAAGTATGGATAACTCTGGTGAACGTTCGTTACCCGCCTCCAACTCTGATCCTAATTGCGATTCCGATTCGACATATACATATATAGAGAAATACAAATAGTTACATAAAAATCTATATACAACCATACATACATAACCACGCATGTAAAGCCATGCATGCAATACGACACATACAAAACTATACATACAATGATTCTATACATAGAAAGACTGAGTCTGGCAAGTGCCGATTATTGGGGATCGATATATCCCATCTCCAACCAATGTGCTGCCATATCTCTCTGGGATTCTCCCGGCAACCTTGCCGTTATTGCTTCTCCTGGAGAAGGATCGATGTTGACTAGGTTCCCGGTCCGTCTCATCATGGTAAATTGAGCCACTCGATGTCTCTTCGCTTGGATCGGTTGATCTCGTACACCTGGCAGGACGATTTTCCTAGCCCACGGTGCCATTTTTGCCAAATTTCGTGGCAACAACCGTATGGAACTGAGGCATTGCTCGCTTTCTAAGCCCCAGTCGATTAAAAAAACGATGTAGCCCGCCATGGTCCGCTGCAAAAGGATAGCTCTTTCCCAAGCGCTGGCGTCCTTGAAATCTGCTAGCACGGCGACGAGCATGCCTGCTCTCAAACTTTTCGCCTTCGGCAGGTACTCCATGGGACGCTCCATCATCTCCAAATTGAGTGTTTGGGTTATTTTTGGACATCCAGCAATACGGACCCACATGGTGGTAAGTGATTCCACTCGCACCACCCGGACAGGAACTCCTTCTCGGAAGCGATCGTTCGTACGTTGTAAGATCTCCATGTTCCACAAGTCTTGGGAGAATTTTCGAATGTCACTGTTTGACTCTTTTGATCTGCCAAGTTTATGTGGCTAGGTGAGACGATGCTCTGGTTTCATCGGCAATCGTGCCCCCTTTTTATACCTGAGTAGGGCTACATCAGCGCCCTCATTATTTATTCGGTCGCCGTTCGAACTAAACATTCTTCTTCTTTCCTCGTTGCACACTTTTCTCGTCCTCGCAATATTTTATAACAGTATTTACGATATATACAGGCAGAATATATAATGAATGTTACGTCGCGTGAGATATTCCCCGCGACGTCCCTCGTGGCCTGTCAGCCAAGGCGCACACATCCTCACGCTGACCCACAATAATCCTAAGGAACCACCATAAACCGAATCTTTTTAGCTTAATCTCTATTCCTGTAAGCATTTTCGGTTTATGGACGGTCCTTAAAAAGTTCGTCGCCCAGCGTGATTCGGCTGCTTCCTGCGGTGCCCAAATCCGACCACCGTTACGCAGAACGTAAATAGAGCGACAAACAGGAATTCATCGTCTATCGCCTCGGATTCATAGTTTATCGCCTTCCATTCACTGTAAAGAAGACGTTATTTATTTCTGAAATGGAGAAGGCGATAAGCTACCCAGCTAGAGTATTCCGAGGGATCTCATGGCAGGTGTCTCAGATCTTTCACTTAGTCGAGAAGCATACTTGTGTGACGTACATCAGTGATTCTTTCCTCCTCAAAATGTTCAGTAAACAGCGTGCAAATATATTTGAAAGTGAGGAGAATAGTGATGACGGAGTCTATAACTATTTTTCGATGTGCCCACATTCACTCCAAATGTGTTTGGAATGTCTTAACGAATACCATACGATATAGGATAATGTCATTAATTAGCCAGAATATAAATTAATGAAAAGTATGGTATAATGTGTTTTTAATATTTTTATGTTGTATATCCTATATGTAATATCCTGTATTTAATTAACTCGAACAAGAGGAGCGTCACGATCTTTTGGTGACGGGGCCCCCACGGAAGTATACCGGTCGCATAATGTTACGACCGTTCGGGGAGAGACGCGGACGCAAGAAAAACGCGTCAGCGAGAGGCGCAATTTCTCGCTACGTTTCGTATAATTGGCGCCGCGAATTAGACGTTCCCATGTTTCTGTTAAGGGGAGGGGTATGGTATTAAAAATTTTTCATTTTTTTCTTATTTACTGCATAATATCTTAAGAGTATTGTGTCAAAATTTCGAGTCGATTGGAGAAAAATTGACGAAGTTACGAGTACTTTTATACATGTCGTAATTTAATAACCACCCTACCCGATCGCGCTATTGATACCTGGCAGGTGTTTCGCTCTCTATATAATACATAATCTTACCACTCAGATCCTCTTATGGTGAAAAAGAGTCTGTAGGACATGTTCAAAAAAGAATGGGCACTCGTCTACGTGAAATAGTAAAAAATACCGTTGTCGATACTGAAACTAAAGCGGGAAAGGAGATCAAAAGATAGAGTCTGCCAGGTTAAGGGAAGCATACGGCTAAAATGATTGATAAAATGACGGCAATCGACTGTTTGCGATTAGACGTAACTCTGATTGCATGCAAAATATGAAGAATGCTATCTGTGTATCGTTCTTTCACCATAGTTCGACGGACGAGAGTCCGCAGCATAAAAAAAAAAAACTGAGCGCCGCGGACTCCTGATGCGAATGGCAAAAAGCTGCAGCTGCTAATGCATTGGATTCGTTCAAACACCCGTACTCTGCTCTTCCCGAGGATGTTTCGCATGCCATCAAATCTATCTATGAAGATCTGAGCAATGATGCTCCCCTGGAACGATGTGTCGGAGGCTTCACGCAGAACAACAATGAGAGTTTGAACCAACTTATTTGGAAAATCTCACCACAGCACTTCAGTGGAACCTCTGTCATCGTTGAAATTGCAGCTTATATGGCAGCCAGTGTCTTCAATGAAGGTTCTTTTGCTTTACTTACCTTCATGCAAGACATGGGAATCAGTAGTGGATCAAGTGCTCAAGTCTTGGCGCGAACAACTGACTCCATACGTATAAACCGAGCAGAGTAGGTAGCTGAAAGACAAACTAAAGAAGGTAGGAGTCGTCGTAGACAGGAGCAAAAAGATGCCTTAGACATCGTGGATGATAACAACATCCTTTATGGGCTGGCATTAATGATTTAGTGTGTGGTAAGTCGATAAAATGCTCTTAGGGTGGTTTCATACCAGATGTTTTAGTGTTCAAAACTTTAAAACGTTTTCCCCACAACTCACGTTTTAAAGTCGGTGCCCCTCATAACTTCAAACCTGCGGCACCGATACTTTTGAAATATTGAACACTATTTCTGTATATAATTTACGAGGTGACGCTGGAGAGTTCTTTAAAATCTGTTAATTATTTTTATTTTAAAATCACATATTAGCCGATTTCTTCGCAAAGAATCGCGTTTTTTCCCTTCAAAATGTTCCAAAAAAGTGAAAAATTGAAATTTCGGAAAACCCTCGCAGCGTTACCTGGGGAAAACTGTTACCTTACGAATGAACTTTGTGTTTTTATTCCCAGATGAACCAGCTCCAAGTTATGAGTGGCATAGCAATTCTACTTTTATCCGAGACACGTCCGAACAATTGTCGCCATTGCCGTAGTTTTAATATTTTGCCGAACAAATTTTATACAAAATTCTTCGAATGACATACTTTGATGTACTATTGGTTTTCATAGAGCGATTTTAACTGTGTAGTTACAAAAAATATACAAAAACATCCTTTTTTTGTACGAACTAACCTTATAACCACCCCCCCCTCGCTCCGCCGCAAATCAGAACAATGTGGTACCGTTATTACATTAGATTTGACAGAGATTTAAGTTGACATAGATCAAACCTACTAACCTGCGCTGTAGATGCCAGCAGATGTTGAGTATAACGCGCATAGAATTGTCGACATATCTCCAACAGCAGCGGAGATACGATCAATTAAATACTTAAGCCTAACTATGTGGTACCGTAATTACATTGGATTTGGTTGGCACAAGTGGTTATGTTACACCGGCCGACTTTCAACCTGTGCCAGGCTACACACCGCGGGCAGAATGGCAGCCGCATGTTCGCCCATCCTTGTCGCGTAACCTCAGTAGCCTCAAGGAACCGTTATAAATCTTACGAAATTCTGTCTAAGAACCTGCGAGCCGGATGTAGCATCTGTTTAACAACCCTCCTCAGGTATATTGTCAATTTCGGCAAAGTTAGTTTTTCGCACATACGGTGACTCCTACTACCTACATTCTCTCGAGGGCGTCCAAGACCCTTCCTAGTCTATCAGGCATCTTATTAGCCAATGAGAAAAAATGTCTACTACCCTCACTTTCCTAACTAAAAATGTCACGAACAAATCCGCTGATCCCATGCGCTAGACACACCCATCACTAGCTCTCCTCCGAATTAGCATCGGCACTTCGAAGTCAGTCGTCGTCCGCCGTCAGGACAGGCCACTCTGTAAAGGGTTCAACCCTTAAGTCTTTCGTTGTCCGTCGTCAGGACAGTACACTGCGTAAAGGGTTGTACCCTTAAGCTTCAGTTCGTTCTTCGTCGTCAGAAAAGTAAATTCTGTAAAGGGTACTACCCTCAAGTCAAAATCGTCACTCAACGTGAAATCGGGCAACAAGTTTGTAAAAGGTTCTATCCTTAAACGCTTACTTCATTTGCATCGACGCATAAGTGTACCTCTGTATATTTAGTAAACTGTCATAATAAACTCTAAGTTATACTTGTCAATTCACTGTAGCTTCATTCAAACCACAGTTATATTCGTAATTGAAATAAGGGGATCGATCAGTTCGTGACGTCGATTGTTTAATCGTAACGGGAATTTACGACTCCCGTTGACGTGCTTCCTCGCGATCGCGTCTCTCCGCGAACGGTCGAAACAATACGAAAATTCAGTTATAGGCTGGGAGAAAGCATCCATAATCAGTTTCTGTCTATTTTTGTATTATATCTGTTAATAATAATATGTAATTTCTTGTCGTTCTCTTTTTCTCTTCAGGTCTCGTAGAAGAAGAGAATGAAAGTTGTCTACGTGTTGTAGACCCATTCGTAAACTATTCTAACGCAACTATCGACGGCGTTACAATGTCTCACAATGAGCCACAGGATTTGAGGTAAAATCTAGATATTTAGACATCTGTCTTGCTACACTTACGTGTTTCACTGCTTCTCTGCGACAGCTGTAACTTAAGGCATAACAGGTTTCGGCACCCCTGTATCATGCAAATATCTCTATCTGTGCAACGTAAGCGAAGCTATTTTAACGTTGCGGTGCAGATACTTTACACAGAAAAAGTTTTCAACCAGTGTTATGGTGGAGCTCACTGCCGATTGGAAGCGGCCATAGCCTACATGTAAATCTGGCATTAGAGGCACGTGCTAAGTAATGTACAGAACAATAGTACGGTAGAAATTCGTTAGTAGTCGCTGTATGCTTCGTAGAAATCAGTGCTAAATTATTGCAGCTCTTCGTTCCCGTTTGGTCGTCTAGAATTATTGACGGCTATTACGGTAAATGTCAACAGTGATTTAGCTCTGCTACCTTGCACAGTCGATCAGTATTATTTCAATTGTGATTGTCACGTCTCGCGCTACGCACACGCCGTAACAAAGGCTAAAACCCACCAATAGCGCGAGACGGTGTTTCAATTCTAATAAATTTAACAAATTCGTTAGAAACCGAATTTTAGCTTCGCAAACCGCCACATGACGCCCCCCCCCCCTCTTCTGCGTTGGATCGGACTATAAATAAACGTAGCAAGTTGGAAGTACGATCATTATTGTTCTTCAGTTCGTTATCATTTAGATTGTGATTCAGATTATTACTCATTGTTCATTATTCAAATACTTCCTTAGTTCTGTGTGATTAGTTCCTCAGTGCTTGGTGATTGATTCCTGGGTTCTTGGTGATCAGTTACTCAACTTTTGGCAAGTAATTTCTTGGTTTATAGCGATTGGATCTCAATTCCGCAAGGTCTTAACATTTCAGTAACTCTAATCTTTAATTCTTTAGTTCCTTAATTCCTTAGTTCTTAGTTCCTAAGTTCCTTAATTCTTTAGTTCTTTAGTTTTAATTCTCTGTTTCATTTAATTCTCAGTTCTTGTCAGTTTTTGTTAAACGACGTGCTTGTATTTGTCAATTTGTAAAACGTCGAATATCACTTTAATTCAAATCTTGTAATTAGTAAAGCGTATCGCGAACGATTGTAAATTCGATTATTCTAAATAATTCTGTTAAGAACCAATCGAAATCAGAATAAACTCTTGTTGTGGAAAATATTTGTTTTACGATATAATTATATTAAACGAGCATTTATTTTCGTCAACTTTGAGCCTCTCCCGTGCCAGTACTCCTGCGCGTAGCGGGTTAGCAGAAACGTGGAGTTTAGTTGGTAATCGCGTTGAACATCGGTCGACGCTACTGACCGATATTTAATTGTCGACAAAATTACTAAAGGATACGACAATTCGGGATCATCGAGCAAGATAACGACAACGAAAAATTTCTAATTGAAGCAATCCTTAGATTGTTTCTGGTGGCAGCAACTACTATTTACCCGAATTTAAAAATTAACGGTAAAGTAAACCGAACAATAACATCTAGAAACGTAACAGTGATATTTTGTTGGGATATGATTCAACGCAGATCGATTTGTCTGATGGAAATCCGCTTCTGGGCGAAGACAATGTGCACAAGAAAGCACAAGACGGATACGGCATTGTTCTTAGACTCATGGTGTTCGAGATTCCACTTGAACACATTCCACTCGGACAGTACAAACGCGAATGTGCTCCAATTCACAAGATATGTATGTCGGAGATAAAAGTACACCGGCTCTTCCCTTCGGAATTCTTAGGAATATCCGTAACACTTTAATCATACAAGCAACCCGATTATAATTGTCCGAGATTTGCGATAATGAGCTTGGGCTCAAGGCGACAACCAGTCGCCGAACGTAGCCGCGGTCACGGGATGAACGTTTTACCTGACAGTGGTATAGAATTGCACAGCTGTTCTTAAAAAGAAATAGTTGTAGCGGCACTCGGCGGAAAACATTCCAAAGGTTTCTACCCCGTGGCTCGCCACACACAGACCCTATTCTTCTTGCAAGATGATGACCAGATGTCGAGGCATCATTCACAGTATATGTTCAGCTAGCCTGAGGTCCCGCTATAACTCACAGGATTTATTGAACTCTGGTCTTTCAAATTGACAAACAGTCTTTATCCTAACAATCCGTTAATCTGTCTCTTACTACGGGAAGATACGGGAGATCTGCCTCCCTCACGAACGACGCTTCCCGCTAGCAACTTTCTCTCAAGGGCGGCTGGCATCATTTTCTAACCACGAATATAGAAATTAAGCAATTAACAGCAACGTCAATTTCCCTCACTTTCCGAGCGGAGACATTCCTCGATGCATCCGATGATCTTGTGCCCTTAGACACACCCCATCATAGCTTCCCTCTGTAGCGTCACCGCGACGAAAAACACACTCTCGTACAAACGCATCAGCGAGAAAAACTGCGTCCTAACGATCAGTGAACATTTTCACGTTCTATTTTAAGCAAGAGGCAGATTTAGACTTTGGAGGAAAGTACATTTACCGTCCCGTTGACCGCGGATTCGTTACCGAACTTGAGACTATTGTCATTTATGTCTAATCACCGCGGTTACTTGTCAATTCTGTAATACTCACACTTGTGCTAATCAACATTACCTCGATTGTATAACAACGGTGGCTAATTGCAGCGAAGATTCATTATACGCCCCTAACCCTAATCATAATGTGAATCCGTCCATATATATGAAGATACATGAATGCGCGCTCGATTCTGACTGAACAGCGCTCACACCCGGAACCGGAACTCGCAGTCGACCGTGACGAACCGTACATATATAAGCCTCACTTCTCAGCCAGACCGTCAGTAGTGCTCGCGCAACAGTACAATCAACATGGAATTTTTTAGATCTCTATTACGAGTCGTTGGTCTGTTCGTGCCTAGCAAGGTAGATATCATTTCCGAACTACCACTGGAGGTTTCGCACTTGATACTTCGAAAATTGGATCCCTCGTCCCTGCAGAGCGCTGCGCTTGTTTCGCGCAAATGGCTGAATGTATGTAGATCCGACAAGTGCCTACGGCGGACAGCTAGAAGTCACGCGCGACGTACGAGAAAGCGGGTCAGGATGGAGATTCTAGGAACCGCAGTCGCTAAAGCTGCCGCCCAAGATTCAAGAAGTAGAGTACGTGGTGCAAGGAATCTAGGACACGAAGTAGGTTTATCCACTGCTCGTACGACGGTCGTCGTTGGAAGGTTACGTGGTCCCCCGAAAATTTCGATGAGAAATCGTCCTATCGACGTTGAACCGCTAAAATGTATTAGACTGTAATGGACTGTGTACCTTAATTCGGCAGCTTGCTTTTGTGACAATATGAAAAGGTCTTGTCCGACGAAAATGACTCAGAACTGTAACGTAAAGCTTGAAATAAAATGGTTCCATTCACATGGCAATTTGCTTCAGCCATGGCCATTATCTATTGAAATATCGACAATGTAACTTATATTGACGCGCAGTCGCGTACCGAATTACATTGCGTAGGTGGAAGTGCAATTCTATCTGTATCGTTGCAGACTCATTACTGAATATTACATACAGCTTATCACCGATGCTGTTGGAGGTTTGTCACTAAGTAGATGCGAGACGTACACCTCATTTGCTTCCAAATATGTGGACATCAGCCAGTTTGCGCAATGTCAACTCTGGTCCCTGCAAATCCAATGCAATTACAGTTCCGCATTGTTAGCTTTAAATATTCAATTGAACGTATCTCCGTTTCTATTGCAGATATGTGGACAATTCTGTTTGCGTTATACTCCACAATGGCAGACAAATGTAGCACACATCAGCCGGTATACGCTATGTCATCCATGGGCACTGTCAAATCCGACGCAATGGGTATTCCGCTTATCCACGCATAGCAAAAGACATTTCCTATAGCAGCGGAGATATCATCAATTGAATTTAGCCTAACCCTGCGGAACCGTAATTGCATTGCTTTTGACTGCGGCCAGAGTTGGCATAGCATAAACAGGGGCACTTGCGCTGCATTTGACAGTAATTGTACCGTATAGCGCTCATCGAATTATACATATATCCAATATCAACGGAGAAACGATCAATTGAATAATGATGTTTGAATATGCGGGGCTGTAATGGCATTGGATTTGACAGGATTCAGAGTTGACATAGGACAAACCGGTTAACGTGAGCTGTATTTGGCTGCAAATCTGCAGTGCAGCAAGCATTGAGTTGTCCACACATCTACAATAGCAGCGGATATACCACCAATTGATTATTTAAGACTGAATATGCGGAACCGTAATTACATTGAATTAGACAGGATCCATAGTTGGCATAACACAAACCGGCTAATCTGAGCTATGTTTGGCAGCAAATGTTAAGTGTATTGCGCATAGAATTGTAAGAACATCACCAATAGCAGTGGAGATACCATCAATTGAATGTTAAAGACTAAACATGCAAATCTGTAATAACAGCAGATTTGAACTTGACTACAGTTGACATAACGTAAACAGGGGCCAGTGTGCTGTATTTGGCAGGAAATTTGGAGTATAACGCGCAACGAATTGTCCACATATCTCCAATAGAATGGAATATACCCTCAATTGAATATTTAGGCTTAAATACATGGAACCGTAACTACATTGGATTTGACAAGGACTGCAGTTGAGATGGAGCAAATCGGCTTATATGCGGAGTATTTGGCAGAAAATTTGGAATATTACGCGCATCCAATTGTCCAGACATCTATAGTAGAAACGGAGATACGTATAATTGATTATGGAAGATTGAATGTGCGGAACTGTACTTTCATTCGATATGGCTGGATCCGGAGTTGACGTAGCGCAAACTGACCGAAGTGCGCTATGTGTGGCAGCAAATGTGGAGCACAAGGCGCATAGCATTGGCGACGTATCGCCGATAGCAGCGGAGACATGATCAACTAAATATTTAAGCCTAACCATGTGGTACCGTAATTACATTGAATTTGAAAGAGATTTAATAAGGTGCACGTGCGCGGTATTGGGCAGCAAATGCTAAGTATAACGCGCATCGAATTGTCCACATATATCCAATATCAACGGAGAAACGATCAATTCAATACGTAAGCCTAAATAAGCAAGACTGTAATAGTCGAAGATTTAGCCACGACCAGAGTTGATATCACTGTTAAGAAGATGATACATTTACACTGTACATGTGAATGTATGTGTAAGCGTCAGAGAGCGTCCAGGCCATAGTTGGAACAAAAGACGATTGGCAGTCATTAAGAAGCATCTGGAATAGTCGTTTGACAACAAGCGTGCGTGCGGGTATGTTTACGAGGTCCTCAGAGTATAAGATACGTGTGTAACTGTTGTGTGCTAAATATGCGAATTATTTGTATTTCCGAATATCTCCTATATCTTTACAATCACGTAAACAGGAGCACCTGCGCTGTAATTGCCAGCAAATGTGGGGAATGATGTGAAAAGTATTGTCCACACATCTCCAACAGCAGCGGAAATACGATTACTGAATATTTACACCTTAATATGCAAAACTGTAATAAAAGTGGATTTGACCCCGACCAGAGTTGTAGTTCAATCCGGCTAAAGTGCACTGTGGTTCGCAGCAAGTGTGGAGCATGACGCACAGCGAACTGTACACTAATCACCAATAGCAGTGGAGGTACGTTTAATTACATATTGAAGGATGAATAATTGGAACTGTAACTGCATTGGATTTGTCAAAGATCTAAGTTGACATAGCATATACCGGCAAACGTGCGCTGTATTTGGCAGCAACTGTGAAGTGTAGCACGCATCGAATTATCCACACATCTCCAATGGAAGCGGAAATAGGATCAATTGAATATTTACTCCTTAATATGCAAAACTGTAATAAAAATGGATTTGACCCCGACCAGAGTTGATGTAGCACAATACGGCTAAAGTGCACTGTGGTCCGCAGCAAGTGTGGAGCAAGACTCGCAGCAAACTGTATACATATCACCAGTAGCAGTGAAGGTACATTTAATTGCATATTGAAGGATGAATAATTGGAACTGTAACTACATTGGATTTGGCAGAGACCTAAGTTCACATAGCATAAACCGGCAAATGAGCGCTGTATTTGGCAGCAACTGTGAAGTGTTGCACGCATCGAATTATCCACACATCACCAATTGAAGCGGAAATAGGATCAATTGAATATTTACTCCTTAATATGCAAAACTGTAATAAAAATGGATTTGACCACGACCAGAGTTGATGTAGCACAATACGGCTAAAGTGCACTGTGGTCCGCAGCAAGTGTGGAGCATGACGCACAGCGAACTGTATACCTTTCACCAATAGCAGTGGAACTACGTTAAATTGCACATCGAAGGCTGAATTATTGGAATTGTAACAACATTGAATTTGACAGAGACCAGAGGTGACATAGCGCAAACCGGCGGATGTGCATTTACATCTCAAACCATATGGGGTATGAGGCGCGCGGAGTTGTCCTCATATATCCGTTAGCAGCGGAAATAGGCCCAATTAAATATTTAAGCCTAACTATGTGGTACCGTAATTACATTGGATTTGGTTGGCACAAGTGGTTATGTTACACCGGCCGACTTTCAACCTGTGCCAGGCTACACTGCGGACAGAATGGCAGCCGCATGTTCGCACATCCTTGTCGCGTAACCTCAATAGCGTCAAGGAACCGTTATAAATCTTACAAAAATCCGTCTAAGATCCTGCGAGCCGGATGTAGCATCTGTTTAACAACACTCCTCAGGTATATTGTCTATTTCGGGAAAGTAAGTTTTTCGCACATACGATGACTCCTACTACCTACATTCTCTCGAGGGCGTCCAAGACCCTTCCTAGTCTATCAGGCATCTTATTAGCCAATGAGAAGCAATGTCTACTACCCTCACTTTCCTAACTAAAAACGTCACGAACAAATCCGCTGATCCCATGCGCTAGACACACCCATCACTAGCTCTCCTCCGAATTAGCATCGTAACCAAAGGATCAATCGTCACTCAACGTGAAATCGGGCAACAAGTATGTAAAAGGTGCAACCCTTAAACACTTACATAAATCGCACCGACGCATCAGTGTAATTCTGTGTATCGAGTAACCTGTTATAATAAACTTTGTTATATTTGTCAAATCTGTGTAAATTCAATCAAACCTCCCCTATTATCGTAATAGATATAAGGGGATCGACCAGTTCGTGGCGTCGATTGTTGAATCGGTCCGGGAATTTACGACTTCCGTTGACGTTCTTCCTCGCGATCGAGTCTCCCCGCGAACGGTCGTAACGAAAAATAACATGGAATTAGGATAAATAATCTGGTAAAATACACGCTGTACGTTATTCGGAAAAAGTGTTTCAGGAAGAACTTGTCCTACTTCGAGAGGGCCGTTTGGTCATGGTCGCAGATCTTTTCTATGTGGATACATTTCCGAGAATCGAAGGTGGCGTTTGTTTTTGTAAATGTTACGAAACACTTTTTAGACACGGCTGGATGCAGTTTTTAATTCCCTACGGAAGAGTATACAGGTATTTGACGCGAAGAGTGATTAGTTAAAATTAAATTTGACGTTGTAGGATTTGATGTATGAATGGGAAGAAAGGATAAGATCAAGTTTACAAGTTTTCAAGCTTTCATTAGTTTTATTCACTGAGAGTCCTTGGAATGTACAATTTAATACTAATATATATATATATATATATATATATATATATATATATATATATATATATATATATGTCGGAGATGAGAGGACTACAGACCTCCCCGTTGAAATTCTAAGAAAGGTCCAGACAAGGAGCTCGGGTTCGAGGCGTCAAACGGGACGCCGAGCGTAGCCGCGGCCACGGGATGAACATTTTTGTCTAAACAAAAGACTCTATCTTTCGGGCACGATGATTAACAGATGCCAACGCGTTCCTACAGCTAGCTCGAGTTCCTACAGCTACCTATAAATCATACGACTTGGCCGTCAAGGCCCTTCGAACGTACAAACAGTCCTTACCATAACAGTCCCCAAATTTACCACCCGCTACGGGGAAATGCGAGAAGTCTGCTTTTTCTCACGAACGACACTTCCCGTCGCCAACTTCCCCATGAGCGGCTAACATCCTTTTCTAACCACCAATCTAGCAACTTACCAATTAGCAGCAACGTCTATTTCCCTCCCTTCTGAACGGAGATCGTCTTTGACGAATCCGATGATCTTGTGCCCTTAGACACACCCCATCCGAGTTTTCCTCTCCGGCGGCACCGCGACGGAGAGGCACTTTTTGTGTACGATCGCATAGAACGGATTACGTCTTCCGCAATCAATATACCACTCGTGTGTTCGATTGAGACTTGAGAAAGAAACATAATTGTTATCCCGTTGGTCGCGGATTCGCTATCGAACTTCCAGCCAACACTGTTACCGTTTCATTGTCACGACACCGCGTCCGTTTCTTTGTATCCCGTGTTCTCATAATAAACGATACTTTGTTATATCAAGTATGGATAACTCTGGTGAACGTTCGTTACCCGCCTCCAACTCTGATCCTAATTGCGATTCCGATTCGACATCAGAAGTGGGATTCGATCCGACTCTAACACCACGCGACTACCAAAACCTCTTGCACCATCTAATCCGGGCGATGCCGCGAGGATCGAGTATAGAGCAAAGATCAGTGTCACTACCACGCTTTAATCCAGAAGTCGCGGGTGCCAATCCAATCTCGTGGTGTTCCGCTGCCAATCGACTTATGAGGGACCACCCGCTACGAGGCAGCGCGTTATTCTCTGCCTTGAATAACGCTCTCGAGGGATCCGCCGCTCACTGGCTTACGCAAGCGGTGCATGATGAAGATCTCACCTGGACGGCGTTTAAGGAGCAATTCGCCGCGCGCTACGGTGGCCATGAGACAGAAGCCGCGGCCCTAATGAAGCTGTATCAGGAGCAACCATTGAAGGACGAGTCCTTAGGAGCTTTCGGTGCTCGCATTCGTTCCCTCCTGAAGACGAGGTGGCATAATTTACCTGTGACCGAAATAATTAACGCTACCGTCCTGTGCCTACTGAGCTCGAAAGCCCAGTGCTTCAAAAGACTGGCATTCGCTAGTGATATCAAGACGGAGGAGCAGTTTCAGAGCGAAATGCGACTCCTCTTCCACGAGAGGAAGTCGACGGCTGTGGCTGAAAACTCACCGACGGAACCTGAAGCCAAACGACGCAGGATACCCGACTCCCAGCTTAAGTGCTACCGATGTGGACGCCGTGGGCATAGAGCGACGGAATACCGCAGGAAAATCAACCCGGAGCAGGTGAAGGAGGAGCGAAATTCTGGAACGGGGCAGCCAGCCACGACATCGAGGATAACTTGCTTCAGGTGCCAGAAGGAGGGACATATCTCGCCTGATTGCCCGTTGTCGCGGAAACGGAAGCACGACTCCAGCGAAGAACGGCGAGTCGACTCCTGCTTAGTGGAAGCCCCGACGGGCAGGTTGACCCACCTGGGTGAGTCGTTACCATTTTGTTTCGATTCCGGAGCCGAATGCTCACTGATTAAAGAGTCCGTAGCTTTGAAACTTTCCGGCAAGAGAATAACCAACGTGGTAGTAATGCGTGGAATAGGGAACACCTGCGTTAATTGTACAACCCAAATTTTGTCGACAGTATGTATCAGCGGCTTCACGTTAGAGATACTCTTCCATGTTCTTAGCGATAGTTACTTAAAATACGACATCATGATCGGCCGCGAAATTTTGGGCCAAGGCTTCGATGTAACTATCACGCGCAATAGCCTCACTATTTGTAAAACAAAAGCGGTCGATGTCTGCAATAGAACCGACGGAAACGAGATCGATATTAACGAAGTCGACTCCGGCGTGCTCGGCAACGACAAAAGCCGACTAATCTCAATCCTCGAAGAATTCAAAGATTCATTCGTTACGGGCTTCCCACGTACGCGTGTAAATACGGGTCAACTCGAAATACGTTTAATTGATCCTAACGTCACCGTACAAAGAAGACCCTATAGACTTAGCGAGGAAGAACGAAGGGTAGTACGCGAGCGGGTAAGCGAACTAATCAGGGCAAAAATCATAAAACCTAGTAATTCACCGTTCGCGAGCCCTATGTTACTCGTGAAGAAGAAGGACGGCTCCGATAGGCTATGCGTGGACTTCCGAGAGCTAAATAAAAACACGATCGCGGACAGGTACCCCCTACCCCTTATCGCGGACCAAATCGCGCGGTTACAAAGGGCAAAGTACTTTATCAGTCTAGACATGGCCAGTGGGTTCCACCAAATCCCCATTCACCCGAACTCTACCGAATACACCGCGTTCGTCACCCCCGACGGGCAATACGAGTATACGACAATGCCCTTCGGATTAAAAAATGCACCATCCGTCTTCCAGAGGGCTATCCTTAAGGCCCTGGGCGATCTTGCCCACTCGTACGTTGTTGTTTACTTGGACGACGTTTTGATTATTGCCGACTCGATAGATCAAGCTCTGGAAAGACTGCGTATTGTGTTAAACACCCTCGTAAACGCCGGGTTCTCTTTCAATTTTTCCAAGTGTTCCTTCCTAAAAACGTCCGTATTGTATCTCGGATACGTGATTAATAACGGAGAAGTTCGCCCAAATCCAGGTAAAATACAAGCTTTGAGCTCCCTACCTGCGCCAGTGACCGTCACACAGCTGAGACAATTCATAGGTCTAGCCTCCTACTTCCGAAAGTTTGTCCCCAAATTTTCACAGATAATGAAACCGTTATACGCACTCACTTCCGGTAATAGAGACATAACCTGGACAGATAGACATGAACGCATCAGACAGAAAATAATTTCCGTTCTGACCGACGCGCCGGTGCTAATGATATTCGACCCAAATTACCCAATAGAACTACATACCGACGCTAGTTCGGACGGGTATGGGGCTATCCTAATGCATAGAGTCGACGGCAAGAACAGAGTAATAGAATACTACAGTAAGAGGACTAGCCCCGCGGAATCCAGGTACCATTCATACGAATTAGAGACGTTAGCAGTCGTAAACGCCATCAAACATTTTCGCCACTACCTACATGGACGCGAATTTCTTGTTGTCACCGATTGTAACTCCCTGAAGGCGGCCCGTAATAAAATAAATCTAAGCGATAGAGTCTATAGGTGGTGGGCTTACTTGCAAACCTTCACTTTCGACATCATATATCGGGAGGGCAGGCGAATGTCCCACGTAGACTTCTTCTCGCGGAACCCCATAGACAACGACCATACCGCAATCAACAAAACCGAAGAAAAGATAATTAATCTAGCCGAAGTCCCGGAAGATTGGTTGCTAGCAGAACAACGCCGCGATTCACAAATTCTAGAAACCGTCAATAAATTACAAAATGACGAGCTCGCGGAGGACCTCGCGAAAACTTATGAACTGCGATCCGGTGTCCTTTATCGTAAAATACAGAGGAGGGGCAGAACCCTCTGCTTGCCCATTATACCGAGGGGTTTTAGATGGTCGGTTATCAACCACGTACATCAGTCCATTATGCACTTAGGTTGGGACAAGACGCTCGAGAAACTGTACGAGTATTACTGGTTCGAAGGAATGGCGAAATATGTTCGCAAATTCGTAGAGAACTGCCATGCTTGTCAGGTCTCCAAAGCGAATTCGGGTAAAATACAAGCCGAATTACATCCCATACCTAAGACTAGCATACCGTGGCATACAGTCCACATCGATATAACGGGCAAACTGAGCGGTAAGAGCGACTCTAAGGAATATGTCGTTGTTTTGATAGATTCCTTTACGAAATTCACCTACTTACACCATACCCGTAAGATAGATTCCCTCAGCACCGTTAAAGCACTCAAGTCCGCCACATTTTTATTCGGCAGCCCCTCGCGGGTAATAACGGATCAGGGAAGATGTTTTACGGGAACTGAATTCCGAGACTTCTGTCAGAGTAAAGGTATCAAGCTCCATTTGATAGCAACCGGCGCTAGTAGGGCTAATGGACAGGTAGAGCGTACTATGGGTACGTTGAAAAATATGTTCACGACAGTAGAAACGACCGGGCGATCATGGCAAGACGCGATCGGCGAAATTCAACTGGCCTTGAATTGCACCGCCCACCGCGTGACCAAATCAAGTCCACTAGAAGTATTAATCGGTAGAACAGCGAGACCCTACGGGCTATCGTTACCTGGGAATATCGAGGAACGAGAAGTAGATATCTCCGATGTAAGGCAGCGGGCCATAAGGAACATAGAAATTAATGCTACATGTGATAAGGATAGGTTCGACGAAAGCAAAGCTAAAGTGGTTAGATTCAATCTCGGCGATTTTGTGTTGCGAAAAAATGAGGAGAGAAATCAAACTAAGCTAGATCCGAAATTCAAGGGTCCACTCGTAGTAACAGAGGTCTTAGAAGGAGATAGGTACATCCTAAAAACGTTAGACGGCAAGCGGTCGTATAAGTACAGTCACGACAGGTTAAGAAAAATGCCGGATAGTTGCGTTCCTGCCGAGTTGGATGTTTGTAGTGGCGACGACAATAATGACCATGGCGAGATGAGTACCCTGACCTCGGAGGGTCACTAGCGGCCGGGGGGGGGGGGGAGTTCGGGTACGCCCATGAGCAATTGTGATTACGCCACTTAATGCCTGTAAGGCCCACCATGATGCGTGTGTAATTGTGTGTCTTGCCGCCCAACGTGTGTCTTGGCGGATATGTAATTGTGTCTCTTGCCGCCCAATGTGTGTCTTGGCGGATATGTAATTGTGTCCCTTGCCGCCCAATGTGTGTCTTGGCGGATATGTAATTGTGTCCCTTGCCGCCCAATGTGTGTCTTGGCGGATATGTAACTATACCACGTGGAGTCTGTAACGTACTTGTGGCAGAGGTAATCACGCTCGCAGGCCGCCGAACGAAGCCTCTGGTCGCGTGATCTAGAAAAACGAGACTCGTCTGGGTGCGAATTCGAGGATGGTCTATCATGTCACCGCGACAGGACAGATAATTCACAGGATGCAACTAACACGTCGAGTATTAGTTATAGTGTCACGAACCATTGTTGTTATTTTTGCCATTGAACATTCGATCAAAGTTCTGTTACTATACTGGACCCCTGGCTTATTTGAACGTTTAGTTGACATTGTAAATAACGTCAGTCATATCGGGTCTAATGTTAGGAAAATCCAATATTTCAGATACACACGAGGACGTGTGATAGTCAGGATGGCCGTGTCGGAGATGAAAGGACATCGGGCCTCCCCGTTGGAATTCTTGGAAGAGTGTCAAGCACTGTCTGTGTAAACTTTTAGTGTTTATAAATCTTATAAATCTTTCTGAGTTAAACCGATTGTAGTTGTGATAGTGAGCTTGAGTTCAAGGCGACAACTAGTCGCCGAACGTAGCCGCGGTCACGGGACGGACGTTTTGCCTAACGGAAGTATAGAATTACATACTTCTCCTTAAGAAGAGATATCGGTACCGACACCCAATAGTAAACAGTCCAACGGTCTCTGCCGCGTGGCTTGTCACACGCGCCGACCCTAGTCTTTGTCTGGCAAGACGATAACCAGATGCCGATGCATTATTCACAGTATATGTTCGGATGGCTTTGTGGTCCCGCCACAGATCTCAATACTTAGTCAAACAAGGTCCTCCAAGTTTATGAACAGCCCTCGTCGGGAAGATATCAAAGGTGTCCTTTGCACGCGCGATGCTTCCCGCTAGCGGCTTTCTCTCAAGGGCGGTTGGCATCCTTTTCTAACCACCAACATAGAGATTAGCCAATTAACGGCGACGTTCATTTCCCTCACTTTTGAACGAGGATTGTCCTCGACGAGTCCGATGATCTCGTGTCCTGGGACACACCCCATCATAGTTTTCTTCGGCAGCGTCGCGATGACGGAGAGGCGCATTCTCGTGCGATATCATCAAGCGAGTATAACGTTTGTGATCAGCGAATACCTTAATTGACGAATAGTCTAACTTTGACTCTGGAGAGTCGTGACTGCTATCCCGTTGACCGCGGATTCGTTATTGAACCTAGCATCATTGTCACCATTACCCAATTATCTCTGTCACTTGTTAGCATCGTAACATCTTTGCTCGTGTCAATAAACGGTACTTGAATTGTGTGGCCACGATGAGTAATTCCGGTGAAGATTCGTTGCGCGCCCCTAACCCCGATCATAATGCTAACCCGACATATATATATATAAATTACTTAAATGAGATAAAAAATTACCAAACTATGCTTGCTTGTAATTTGACAGATTTTGTAATTTGACAGTATTTGTAATTTTCAAGATAGCTTAACAACAAGGTACTTTGCTTTAGACAAAATGTTGACTTGTATTGTAATAGAATGTTGATTTTTATATTTCAAATAGACATTACAATATATCTATATGTACCTATATGTAATTATATTTGTATAAAAAAAATGCTTATAATATAAAGCATTATAAAATCTTCAATTATCATCGATTACATGAGTGCAAAATATACGTATTTTCACTTTTTTCGAAATATGTATGTGTTGTGTAAATTATTGATAAAAATGATTATTTACTAATAATATTAGTAATATCAGTACTAATGAAACTAACGTCAAAAACGTCATTTATCTTATTCTTCCAACAGGAGGCCCTCTAATGAGTTTAGTTTGACATGAAATAACCTTTTACCATATCGCCTCGCGATAGTAAAACAGATCAATAAAACAAGTCTATCGATTGTCGAATACCAACGCTCCTCTTTCCATTCATATTTGTATTGATTCATGGAATAGTTGCTCAAGAATTTCCACATATGTCTATTTGACGAACTTTAACAAACACGTGTGTAAATATTCCAGTTCAGTCGATTTTTCCGCCGTTATTACGAAGTAGATGCTCAAATTCGATCCATTCAATCTAGAAGCGCGAAGCGAGCAATCAAATTGTCGATTCGAATCGACGAAACATATTAAAAAAAGAGTGTTATCCTTCTACTTTCTTCCACTCTTGAAATGCCATACATGTCTAAGTTTCTTGTTTAAATCGTGCTAATGGCATCTTTTAATATGAACGAGATAGAAATACGGGAACGGGAGAATATCTTTTTATTTTTTCTATTTTTAGAAGAAAATATGTGTAATTGTAAATTTTTTCTGTTTACAATTTAAAAGTGTTATGTACGTCTATCTAGCGCTAAAAATGTTAAAAGTGATTGAGGTATAATAAAATTGTAGGTAATATTGACGTTTAAGGTATAACGATGTTAAGAAGGAAGTGGAATGTGTAACGTGATAGAAAAAATGCAGTTAGAATGTAGAAATGAGAAAAGAAATATTTGCTATATTATCAAATATATGCATATATAGTTAACTGTATATTATATATTATAAGTGTATATTATATATTTATAGTAATGAATATACACAAGAATATTGATGAAATCGTTTGATAACTTATAACGAGACAAGATTCGCGTAATGCTTAACATTCTGTTAAAATATTGTGTTTTTTATTCGAACTTATTTATTAATGTCACAGTTAATATCTCGCGAGCTTTCCTGTTTTGACAAATTACAACCTGCAATCTACTGGGTATGAATAATATTAAACTTTTAACGAAACCCGCTTCTATATTTTCATAGATTTTTCCTAACATTCTTTAAGTTATTCTTTTGACATTATACTGTCTTCGCAGATTAACTTTTGTTTATTTATTATTACAAATATCTGAGTATAATATATATGTTGTTATTTTTATGTCTAGAAGTAGGATCGCGTTAGTCACTATTATATTGTTTAGATATAAATACCACACTTCTCGGAGCCGAAAAACCTTTATTGCACACTTGAAAAGGAACACACGACGAACGAGAAAACAAGAGAAGTCTTAAAACTATCGATCAGGTCTATCAACTGTGTCTGGTAATATCTTCTAGTTACTCTTTTTATAACTAGCCGTTAGCATATAGATGGCGAGCGAGGACTGACGTTGTCGTTTTCAACAATATAGTTATATATATTTGAATATAATTAATAATACGAAAAGTATTTCTCTTTCTATATCTACGATAAACCAACTGCTCGAATATTTTTGGTTTTCACTGTACTATGAACAAAATTTGAGAAAAGAAGGATTGGAAAGTAAGGAAGAATAAAATTTAATTATTAATATCTGGAAAGTAGATTAAGTTCGTGATAAAAATACATCATTTTATCATTTTGAAATACGTACGCTTCTCTGACACGGTGCTTCTCCGTTCAATTATTTATGAATAAACTGGAACGAAGCTTAACAGTTCTTCTGGTTTGTCTTGGCATCTGACATGTTACAGACTTGCGGGAACGTCAGATATCAAATGGAAAGTGTGAAAGAGTGGGACGATTTTTCATATCAAAGGCATGTGCTATCCATGCTTTCTTTATACCTTATGCAGCAGATTCCCATGGTCAAAATCCAAGATATCGCCTGGAAATATATTACAGGCCTTTCTCACATTTTGTGTTACTAGCTATAATTCTTAAAATATATCTCAAAGGAAGAGATCAAATCTTAACAACTATGTATCAATTTCCTTTCCCAGCTACAATACTTCGTTTCATATGTAAATCATTTCGATAAAAGTATTTACTATTATTCATATTTTTCTTCACAATTATTATATTTTTGAAGTAAGAATTTCTTTAATCTTGAATTTTAAATGAAAATTTTATCGAATTAAAGCATCGATACGCTGGAATCATGTAAGAAATCTATTTTTAATATTCTAATGTATTACCTTGTCCATAGAGGGAATTTGACATAAAGGGTAGTATTGATATTTTGATATATTTTGGTAAATTGATATTTTCAATGGACGAAGATAAGTGAAATACCTATCCAACATTTCATTTAACATTTTAGTAACCGTGCAATAGAACCATAGCCAAGTGCCGATATTTCGATGAGCTATTAGAGCATGCACATGGTGAATTGAGAGAACAAAACGTACTTCGATCAGTTTCGAGCGTAAAAGGATGGAAGGACATTTAAATAATGTTAAATGGTTTCGGTCATTAAATCTCATTTCCATTAAAATAGATTCTAAAATGTACGTATATATTATAATTTCTACAGCTGAGATTGCCTTTATTTCTAGGAAATTGAAACCATACTTCATTATCGATCATTTATCCATGACTGCAAACCACTCACCACTCATCTCTCAGAGAAGTTTGAATTTGAATTATCACGATCTGCATAGTAGAGGATTTCAAGAACAAAAGATGAGATTGTAAATTCATATATCGATTTTAGTAGCGACAATCATCGAAGTTAAATATTTTATTATTTGAGAGAAGTTTATCATATACATGATACGATGATATACAATCCCTTTGCAATTCTGCCAAGTACACAATGGAATTTGATATCAACTACCGGAAACTCTACCTATGAACATTCATAATAACACAGCGGATTCATGCCAAGAATTATTTAAAATAATTATTATTCAAACAGCCGAGTTAGGAGTATTGAATGAGAATTGCGTTTCCATCTACAGGATCTACCTTTTGCGTCTTCACTGATTCAAACTAGTGCTATTATATTTAAAGTTGTTTATCGTTGCATATAGAAAGTTGTTCAAACTTGTCCCACAGAGTGTTCAAGCTTGACAGGTTGCTCGTTCCCTGTCCAGACTTGATGCTAAGGACAAAGAGAATACGAGCCTTTATCGGGAACTCGGATAATAACGCATCGATCTATCGTCGAAAATTATTAGGCGCTGTAATATGTATCATCGACAATCATTTCAGAAGTTCGTCTATCGATTTTTCGGAAAAGTTCTGCTAATTAATTATGGAGCTACGAAGAGTTTGCCATGGGGAAACAAAAATCAATTAGTTCGTAATCCAGCAAGAAAATAATTGTCTTAGACGAGTCGAAAGAAAAGGTGGATGATGAAGTTTCCAAATATTGAGCTTTTTCTTCCTCTTCCTCTTTCGTTTGATAAATGTAAAAAATACAATAAATAATAATAATAGAAGCGTGTATAGTACAGATAATGATTGAACAGGATATCTTCAAGATGGTAAGTTTAAACTGCGAAGATATTAAGTCTGAAATGATGTTGGAAAAGCGCGATCGTGATATTTGATTATATGCAAATAGAATTTCTGTGATTACGTTTCGGTGATTAAAGTGTAGGCAATGTCTTCTTTAAAAGATGCATGAAGTGTAATAAATAATGATAAACTAAATAATGAAGAAATGTTGGAGACATTAATCGAATAAGAAATTTTAAAAAATGCAGATTTAAGTTGCAACGGTATAAAATACAATAAACGTGAAACCCGACAAAATGTTAGAAAATTAATGGGGCAATTGTGCCGTTTGGCTTCATGCAAATCAGATTTATATTATTCCGATGATTATAACGTAGGCGATCGTATTCAGAAAAAAGTGGTAATTTACTTGTTTCATATAGTTTGAAATAATGGAATAGAGCTAAAACTATAGGCAACCATTCGATCCTATTTTCCTCTACTATTGGATTCCGACAAATTTCGCTGGCATTGATTCGTCTGCGATCGTTTCCATTTCTAAATCGTATTACGCGGAGTGAAGAGCAACCAATGACAAACAGCACAGTAAATCCCAATAAAAGCTAGAGCTTTCAATATAATTTATTTAGTTTATCATTTTATCCTGTATGGATCTCTTCCAAAAATCTTCTCAATTATTAGCTATTACATTATGCTATCTGTCAATTATTTCAAATATTCGCAATGCAGTGAAAACGGATTTCAAATTCTTTCGAAACCACGAAATCGATCCACTAAATGACGATTACACATACATATCTGTAGAGATGATAGAGTGAGTGACTATTACGGGAGGTTGAGCTATTATTTTATTGCTAGGTAAAAGGCTGTTCTGTTCGCTTACATTCGCTGGCTAAGACCCTCGTGTCTTCACGCAGCTATTTGTTACAAGCACACACACACACACACACACACACACACACACACACACACACACACACACACACACACACACACACACACACACACACACACACACACACACCCATGGACATCCTTTTTGGCCTAAGTCTACGTGCCTTACAAGGACTACACGTGACCATCAGCCCGTCATCACTTGCTGACCTTAAAACTAAACAGAAAGCTATCGGCGATCCTCATCATCGGCAGCCCTGTTCCCAGTCGTTGATGAAAATAAGTGAGGAAGTAATGGAAGTAGATATGAACAAAGTTTAATAGATCTAGTACTGGTGTTATACACTTAAATTTTATTTATTATATATTTATTTATTCCTTATAGTACATAGATCATTTAATAAACAAGAAAAATTAATATTTACATTTTTTGTACAAGCAAGCCGCATCTAACGAAACGTTATTGACACGTATTTCTACTACATGTCCACATATTTTCATCCCTGACTGTATTACGCTCAGTGTATTTAAATCAGCAACCCAAATAAATAAATAAAGAAAGAGAAAGAAGAGGAGAATAATAATTTCCCGTGTAGAACCATTTATCCCAAAAGATTCCAGAGAAAATCGATCAATTACAGAATCGAAAACACCGACGCTCCTCTGATATCGCACACTCTTGCACACTACGAGGAATCCTTCGATTATGGTGAAGCGTTGTGTTACGACCGTTCGCGGAGAGACGCGATCGCGAGGAAGCACGTCAACGGGAGTCGTAAATTCCCGTTACGATTAAACAATCGACGCCGCGAAACTAATCGCTCCCCTTATTTCAGTTACGATAATAGGGGTGGTTATATTGAAGTTACACTGAGTTAACAGGTATAACTTGAGTTTATTATAACAATTTTCTGAATATACAGAGGTACTCTGATGCGTCGATGCAAATGAAGTAAGAGTTTAAGGATAGAACCTTTTACAAACGTGTTGACCGATTTAATGTTGAGTGACGACTTTTACTTGAGGGTAGAACCCTTTACAGACTTTAGTGTTCTGCCGACGAATGAAGACTGAGACGTAAGGGTAGAACCCGTTACGGAGTGTATGGTCCTGACGACGGACGACGACTTTGACTCAAGTGACGATGCTGTGTCAGAGGAGAACTAGTGATGGGTGTGTCTAGCGCATGGGATCAGGTGATTTGTTCATAGCAATTTTGGCTAGGAAAGTGAGGGTAGTGAACATTGTTTCTTATTGGCTAATAAGATGACCGGTAGACTAGGAAGGGTCTTAGCTGCCCTCGGAGGAAAGTTGTTAGTGGGAGGCATCGCACGTGCGAAATAACTTTCCCGTACTAGACACGTGAACATTTGTTAGGCAGATGCTACATCCGGCTCGTAGGATCTTAGATTTTTCTGAGATTTATGACGGGTCCTTGAGGCTATTGAGGGCCCGCGACAAGGAAGTGCGGACATGTGGCTGCCATCCTGCCCGCCGTATGCAGCCCGACCCAGGTAGAAAGTCAGGCGACGTAACAAAAAGAATACCTACTTTTTATTAATTTTATGCATATGTATCTTGATTTGAAGAAGTATACTGGAAAAATTTGGTACCCTAATTAGCAATGTAATGAGAATAAATTCAAATCCTTGGTCCTTAACAGGATTCACAAGTTATAATCCCTTTAGGAATCATTTAGATATCGCTGTGAGTAATTATTCTTTTTCTCTTTTAGAAAGAATATAATCCGATTTAGTTCGTTCCCTACCAGCCAAGTGCACCGCATTTGTTACGATCAATCTTCATTAGCGTATAAAACTTTAGACAAGAGACGAGACAACGTCTTTTCGAGATATTATTTGTTGATTTATCACGATGTGGAGAGATGGGAAAAGATCATCATTTTCTAAAGCATACTGTTATTGCACGAAGCTATCGATATAACTCAAAAAGACTCTTCTTATAGTGTTTCAAGTGGTACTTGCAGAAAAGGAGAATGATTCATAGAATGATCCAATAGTAAATATCTATTTTTTAAATCTTAAATGTGGAAATTTTAGTATCTTACAAATAGGAATTAGAAGATTTAAAAATTAGAAGATTAAAAGATTAGAAGATTAGAAAATTAGAAGATTAGAAAATTAGAAGATTAGAAAATTAGAAGAATAGAAAATTAAAAGGTTAGAAAATTAGAAAATTAGAAAAATTGAGAACTCGGAAATTCGATAATTCGAATGCTTAAGTTTGTATGTTTGAAATTTTGAAAATATGAAAACTTGAACATCTGTATATGTAGGTATATTAGAAAGATTAAAGATTCTTTTTGAAAAATGCTAGTAACTTAGAACGTTATAAATTTTCTAATTTGTGAATTGAAAGATTTAAGGTCGTAAAAGTATTAAAATTATAGAAGTCTATAATGCATATTTCAGTAATTCTATTTTCGAGTACTATTTAATGTGTCACATAATATTAGTACATCACGTAGTACATTACGGGTAATATTTAATTGCGGTTATGACAGGACACAGAAAATAATGATTCTGCATTATTAGTATATTTACATTTAGTTATTACAACATAATGACTGCCTAAAACTACATAGATATTCGTATTGTATCTGCATAAAACATGCATGCACTGAAAATTATTACCGTTGTTATGTTGTTATTGTTATGTTGATTGCCATCGTGTATTTTTGTTACAGGTAACTTTTTAATGAAACATTTATGCGCCAATCCGTATATCATATTCTCTTACTCTTTCCTTATTTTTACATACTCATAAAATATGCTGTGTAAGTTTTGTGGGAAAAATCTAGGATACTCCGCAATTATTATATTTATAGAAAATTGAAGACAAGAAAGAGGAATCGCAGTATATTATGTACCATTCAATGGATCAAATTTGAAACGTATCGGTTAGGTATTAATCGCTTCCTCGTTTCCCCAGAAATCAGTTACACGGTAAATTAGTTGCATTATATGAAACACAGTTGAACACAGCACGTATGTGCGTGTACGCGCGCGATAATTGGTCAAAATTTCACGCCCACGTTTCCAAATGTCGCGTTATGAAATTATTACGCTTCGCTAACTCGTTATATATGCATTTAATAACTGAACACTTTCCTGCAGTTCTCTTCTGGTCCGAAAAATTTGCGAATAATAAAATTGATATTTGAAATTAAATGGATCGTATAAAACAGGAAAATAAATTGAAATTTGTTGATATCAGAAGTAATTGTGAATATTATATTGCCAAAATTGCACGAGGCACTATTATATTGTCAATTTACAAGTAACGTGTCAAATATTTTTAATTTGATATGTCGATTAATCTTAATAATTATATTATGAAGAATTCAATATTCAGTTAATTATTGAATATTTCGAATTCGATATTTCATATATTCGTAAGATATAAAAGAGTAAAGGACGGAGAAATTGTTCATTTTTTCTTCCTTAAAATATGTTTTTCAATAACGGACTGGTTTCTGTTCCAGTGTAAAGACAAATATTCAACTTTCTGTGCCATTAATTTGCTTTTCCACCTGTTAGCCCATTTCATGCAAGCTTGCTTTCATTCTACGTTTTCTTCCATATTCACATGCGCACTTCGACGTTAAACGTACCAGTATAAATTACTCTTGATTGCCTTGTATAGTATTTATATATACTAATAAAGAATTCTTTTTCCTATCTTGCTAACAATCACTATATTTTATTAATGAATGGAAGAAAAATCTAATATTCAGATTACAAACAAAATTGGTATTAATGTAGGAACTTTTATCATTTCGGGCAAACTGAAAATATAGGGTAAGCAAATAGTTTTAATGATAACTGAAATTGCGGCTAAATAGATTATGAATAATTCGGAAGGTGCCTCCAGACAATCAATAATATTATCAATATTTTGAAGTTCTCTACAAGAATAGGGTTTGTCAAAACAAATTGACAAGATTGCGTTGACAATACATATTGAATAATATTTCAATTGTTTTGGTTAAGGACCTTGAAATATAGACGAAGTATACTGATAGTCTGAGGACACACTGAAACATAGACGATACAACACAAGATAAGGCTACTCAACAACATAATGTAAAATAACTGAAAAGCTAAGCTTAGAAACTAGTTCATTTCTAAGTCGATTGAATTTTTTAATCTCAGTACTGATAATTTCTATAAATTTGGAGATAAAATTAATTAGTCGTTGGAAAAGTGCATGGAATCATGTGCAAATTACATTGGCCAAACCACGTCGCAACGTCATATACGCATGAGGTACTCAGACTCCAAGCCAGCATATTCACCCTGTTTTTCTTGAAATAATCGTCTTACATTCCGTTTTTCCTTTCTTTCGTTTATGAATAAAATATGAGGTTTACAATGCAACAATAACGAATCAACTTTGTTTGTTTCAATGTATATTTCAAGAACATGTTCAAAATGCATTCAAGTTGCGACAGTTGTCTAGGATTGTCTCGGTTGGTAGTGGAGATTACAATTTGGAAACAGACATCCGTTTAGCCCCGAAACTTCCATTTTCACGCGCCATAGCGATTCAACCAGGTAGTACTGGTTGGTACGGAACGATTATGTCTCGGTGGATTTCGTCATGAATGCGACCATGTAACCACGTTTACGTATGATTTCCACGGTACTTCGTGGAGATGGCAAATGTGCACGAGGACACAATCGGCGCAGTTCCACCTGCAGATAAAGACGATCTCCTTCCTTTAAACGGAAGTTCTTTGAAAGATCTTGCGTTTCGTCATGGGCATTAAAACTGGTAATTACGATTTAATATTAATTTTGTAGAGCAGGTACAAAAGTAGCGGATTTCTTTTTTCTGGCGTTTACGATTTGTTATTTTTTGTATTATAAATACAATTCTTATTAAAATTTTGGCGATATTTGTCAACATCCGCGAGCTTAAGTTTACAGTTATGAAGATTGTCTTTGATTATCTCAATGTCCGGGAACTTCAGCCTCATTGGTCAGAAGGTCGTAGAACCCACTTCGAAATACCTCAAAGTACCACGAAGTTCAGAGAGCTCAACTTCTCTGGCCGGAGGACCGTGAAATCCATCTTCTGATTGGGAAATCATTACTTCCCTGGTTACAAGGTCATGGGAATCGGCTTGTCGCATTCTGAGACACGACAGTGAACTTTTGTCTAAAAGTAAAAAATCAATCGTTTTATTTATTTATTTATTTATTTAATTTTACAATTTGTCCAGAAGGACATTTGGTAAAATGTTATAACTTGAAAAATATAGCATGTGGATGGTTACCCCCAGCGGGGTTCCATCTTCCAGGTTGTTTATTGTTTTTCTATTGCGAGGTCTGCGGGATGCTTCTTCTTCAGTCTTCTTTCTATTACGGTTTCTTTTGTTTCTGCAACTAGCTGGTTTGGGTGTATTGCAAGTCTTTCTTTGTACTTTTTTGCGTATCTAGCGATTTCCTCTTTAACTGTTGGAATTTTTAGATCTTCTCGTATATCTTCATTTCTGACGTACCATGGAGCGTTAACTATTGTTCTAAGAATTTTTGCTTGTTCTGTCTCTATTTTATTTATGTGACTCATTGCTGCCGTTCCCCACAGTGGGACTCCGTATGTCCAGATTGGTTTCATTATTGTTTTGTATATATTTAGTTTATTCGTTGTGCTTAATTTAGATATTCTATTGGTTAACCAGTGCATCTTTTTCCTTATTTCACGTATTCTTTTTATTATAGATTTTATGTGATACTTCCATGTAAGGTGTGTGTCTAAATGTATTCCTAGATATTTGACTTGCTTTTTATGTGCTATGTGGGCGCCGTTCAGTTGGATATCTGGTGTTGTTCCTTTTCTAAGTGCAAATGTCATGTGGTTGCACTTACTGGTGTTCGTTTTTATTTGTTTTCTTTGCAGCCACTTTTCTATTTTTGTAATGTGTTCTTGTAGTAGTGCTGCTGCTGTTTCTGGATTTGTGTGTCTCACCAGTATGGCCGTATCGTCCGCGAACGTAAGTATTTTGCTGTTAACAGTTGTTGGTATGTCTGCCGTGTATAATGTGTACAGTATTGGTCCTAGTACGCTTCCCCGCGGTACTCCTGCCTTGATGTTCCTGATTTCTAAATATGCATCCTTTATTTTTACTATAAAGGTTCTATTGTTTAGGTAAGATCTGAGTAACTTGTAGATTTGTTTTGGAAATTGCTTTTTGATTGTTTGAAGGAGTTTTTCGTGGTTAACTTTGAAGAATGCTTTTTCGATGTCCATAAAGAGTGCCATGCAATATTGTTTTGTTTCCAGTGCCTGTAAGATTTCATTCACGAGTCTGTGCATTTGTTCTATTGTGGAGTGTTTATTTCTGAATGCAAATTGATGGTCCGGTATTAGTTTTTCTTTTTCTATTATTGGCTTTAGGCGGTTATATATTACTTTTTCCAGCAGTTTGGAGAACGCAGGTAGTAACGATATTGGCCTGTAAGATGCAGTTAGGTGTGGGTTTTTGTTTGGTTTGGGTAACATTACGATCAGTGCTATTTTCCATAGTGTAGGAAAGTACTGTATTCTTAGAATTGCGTTGAGTATTATTGTTGTTAGTCTTATTGCCTTTGGGGGAAGGTTTTTTAAGATTTTTCCATTGATCAAGTCAAATCCTGGTGCTTTACTTGTCTTTGTTGCCTCAATTAAGTTTGTAACTTCTTGCGCTGTTGTGCTGAGTACGATGCAGCGTTTATCAGTTGTGTTGCTGGCATTTTCAACTTCTTCATTTGTTTGCCATCCGGGGATGCTGTTATTAATTTCGTACGGCAAGAATATATTTTGTAGGTGCTTTGAGAATTCTTCTGCCTGCTCTTCGTTGCTTCTGGCCCATGTGTTGTGTATTTTTCTGATTGCTGGGATTGATTTTATTGTTTTCTTCGTTTTGTTAGTGACTTTCCATAGGGAGTAGTTGGTATTCTCAGGCGCGGATAGTGATTCGATGAATTTTGAGAATTCGTTATTATGATGTTCCCTTATTTTATTTTTTAATTCCTTTGCAAGTTTATTTAGGTTTTTCTTGTTTTCTCCTGTTCTCTGTTTTTGCCATTTTGCTTTCGCTTTTCTTTTTTCCCTGATTTAGTCTAGGATGTCCTGCGGAATAATTTTTGTGTGCCTGCTATTTGATTCATAGGTGGTGGTTGCCCGCGCTGCTTCCTGTATTATTTCTGTCAAAGTTGCTACTGCCTGTTCAATGTGTTCAGGTGTTTTCAACGGGATATTGCAATTGATTTTGTTTTCGATTAATTCTTTGAAAGATTGCCAATTGGTGGTCTTATTGCATAGTGAATCTGTCCTGTTATAAAGTAGTGGTTTGCCTGCGTATTCTATTATAATTGGTGTATGGTCGGAGTTAAGCTCAAGGCTGGTTGTTATGTTTAATTTGCTTGCATTTAGTCCTTTTGTTATTGCAAAATCCAACAGGTCAGGTATTTTGTTGAGGTCTGTCGGCCAGTACGTTGGTTTTCCTGTAGATAGTACATTGAGGTTGTTGCTTCTGATGTATTTTTTTAATGTCCTACTTGTCGGCGTATTAATTCTCGAACCCCCTAATGTGTGCTTTGCGGTAAAGTCTCCCGCCGCTATGCATTTGTCGCCTAAGGATTGAAAGTACTCTTCCCATTTTTTGAGTGTCATTTTGTGTCTCGGATGTACATATACTGCTGATATCTGGAAGTAATTGCCATTGGTTTGTATTGTGACAGTGGTTGCTTGTAAGTGTTCTTGATTTGTTTGACTATGTAGGTGATGCTTGATGTTATTTTTTATTATTACTGCAGTTCCTCCATGTGCTTTACCTGAGGGATGTTTGGTGTCGTAGATGGTGTAGTACGGAATTTTCATGTAACTTTTTAGAGTGAAAAGTTTTTCTGAGAGAAGTAGTATATCAATATTGTTTTTATACAAAAATGTTTTTGTTTCGTGGACTCGCTGTTGCAAGCCATTTGAGTTCCAGGCTGCTATTTTTAACTTGTCCATCTGTATTTTTTACTTAGCAAGTTTGTGAGTAGTTGTAACATGATTGTTGTTTGTTGTACTTGTTGTCTTAATACTGTATTTAGCTCGCTTATCATTTTTCCCAGCATTTCCATACCTTTGGTGGATTGTTTGAGCATTTCTTTGATTTCTGTAGCGTCTTCGATGTTATTGCTTTGGTTCTGATTGGTTGTAAGCGTTGCTTGGCTAATGTTTTTGGTTACTTGTGCGTAGCTTCGGTTACTTTGGGGATCTATGTTTCCGATTATGGCGCTCGGTTCATATTGTGCTTTCAATGTCGTTTCATTTTCCGTTGTACTTTGTTGTGGTTGGTAGTTATTGAGTGATCTGTTGCGAAGTGGTGGAAAAAGTTTACGTTGTAGTTGTTTCCTGATTTCGCATCCTTTATACAGTGCTGGACAAAAGTATTGGCACAGCATGATTGTTATGATAGAAATGCTTATAACTACTAAACAAATTGATTTAAACAAAAAACTTTTTGACGTATTTATTTATTATCTATTCTAGTTTATTACATAACAAGAGCAACAATATAAATAAAATAATACGCAAAATAATAACAAAAATATATTTTTTGAACATTTTATGGGTGGACAAAACTATTGGCACAGTAGAATATTTACGCTTATAACTAATTACATAATAAACTTCTAATATTTTGTTGGCAGTCCTTTTCTTTTAAGGACTTCCTTTAATCTTCTGGGCATCGAGTGGACTAATTTTTTAGTGAATTCAGGTACAATATTGCTCCATTCCTGCAGAAGAACTTTCTTCAGTTCAGACTTGCTTGTGATATTATGTTTCCTAATTCTTTTTTCCAATTCGTTCCACACGTGCTCAATGGGATTCATATCGGGACTTTGAGGTGGTGTGTTTAATGTGTGGGCAGTATTATATATTATCCACTGACGAACAATATACGCCATATGTTTAGGATCTCGATCCTGCTGAAAATAGAAATCCCTGGGGAGGTTTAATTTTTGAGTACTTTTCAAAAGATTTTGCTTGAGTATATTTAAATATACATATTTATCCATTATCTCATCAATGAATATAAGTTCTCCTACACCCGATGATGCCATACATCCCCACACCATTAAACCACCACCCCCATGTTTCATGGTGGCTTGCAGATTCAGTTCGTCCATCTCTGTGTTGGGTTTTCGCCATACTAATATTCTGCCGTCAGATTTAAAAATATTAAACTTACTTTCATCTGAAAACATGATCTTTTCCCAAAAATCAGTATCTTTCGTAACAAACTCTTTCGCGAATTCCACTCTTTTCTTTTGGTTTATTTTACTGATGTAGGGCTTTCTTCGTGCTGCACGGGCAGAATAACCGGCATCCTTCAATACCCTACGTACAGTTTTGGTACTTACTTCTTTTTCACACTCAGCTTTTAACATCGAAGCAATTTCAGTCGAATTAGTTTTTGGATCCTTCTTTACAATATTTACGATTTTCCTTTTTTCTCGAATTGTTACCTTAGAAGGGCGACCACTCCTAATTTGATTCTCTAGATTTTCTTCACTTTTAAAGCGTTTTATGACTGAACGCACAGTAAAACGACTTCTGTTTATGATTTGTGCAATTTCGTTGTAAGATTTATTCATCTTATATAAATTTAATATTATTTTTCTTTCTTCAATTGTGGTTTCTTTCGTTTTTCTAGACATTATTACTCTTTCTTGGTTTTTTGTTGTTTAATAACTGAAGTCTCCAGTTTCACTGATCGAGTGTTATAATAAAAGACTAACGGGGGATTTCCCTTCGCTACTTCCAAATGACGATCGGAAATCGTTGAAAACGGCGACGATACATTGTTTGTTCCATGCTGTGCCAATACTTTTGTCCACCCATAAAATGTTCAAAAAATATATTTTTGTTATTATTTTGCGTATTATTTTATTTATATTGTTGCTCTTGTTATGTAATAAACTAGGATAGATAATAAATAAATACGTCAAAAAGTTTTTTGTTTAAATCAATTTGTTTAATAGTTATAAGCATTTGTATCATAACAATCTTGCTGTGCCAATACTTTTGTCCAGCACTGTAGCTGGCTGGGTGGTGTCCGTTGCAATTATAGCATCTAACTTCTTCTATTTTTCCTGTGTGTGGGCAGTGTATTGTTAGGTGATTTTTTGCACATTTGACACATGCCGGGCTTCTGTTACAATAATTTTTTGTGTGGCCGTATTGTTGGCACCGCATGCATTGTGGTATATCTTTTTTGTATCGTGGTGGTTCTACTGTTACAATTGTATTTCGTATCTTTTTTATTTCGTAAATTTCTTTGTTATTGGATCTGGGTTCGAGTTCTATTAAGAATAATGGTAAGGGTTGTTTCGTGTCATATCTTGTCATATTGTTTATTGTTCTTGTTTGGTGGCCAATTTTTGCTAATTCGTCGCTTAGTTTTTTTGTGTTGGTGTTTGGATGTAATCCTCTTATGACTGTTTTGTAGCTCCTTTCCGTTTTGAGCTGGTATGTGTGGTATATAGCATTTTTATCCTTTAATTCTTTTATCACTTTCCTATATACTTAGGGGGTAGTTGTTTGGATTTTTACTTGTTCTAGTTTTGTTTGTTTTATCGTGTAGTTTTCCTTCCCGACTGTATTGTTTAGTAGATCTATAAGCGGGTCTATTATTTGGGCCTCAACAAATATTGGTGGTGGTTTTGATATGAGTGTTGATTTGGTTGTGGATTTACTTGTCGGGTCATTGTCGATTTCTTCCGTTGATGAGCTAAAGGAGTTTCTTAGAGGTAATTCTTGCAGCCATCGCTGCTTTTCTGTGTCTGGGTTTGCTGCAGGACTTGTGCCTAGAATTATTATTCGTTTTTTGCTTGTCTTTGCTAGTTTCCAGTTTTCGTCCTGGTAACTCCTTTCGCTGTCGTGTCTGCACTCCTCTTGTCTCCATTGCTCTTCCGTTTCTTCTGTTTCCATGTCGTTTTGGTTGTTGCTATTTTGCTGTTGTTGTTTCACGCCTGGTAAATCTAACGACCCATTTATATAGTATTTTTCACCTTTAGTTGCAATCTTAATCGTTGGTATCTACTGCTGCATTGTTTGGCACTTTCACTGTTCTTAACACTAAACCGTTTCGCTTGGCTGGAGCACACGTTTGCTTACGCACATCTGTTCACCTCGGTTGCTCGAGCAGGACTGGACACACGTGACTATGCTTACCGTGAAACATTGTATATTATGGACGTTCAAGTGAATTACGACGGAGAAGAAAATATTTGCTCTTTTTGAAAATGTAAAATGATTCAAATATGAAATATGAAAATATTTCATTTGAACTTTTAAGAGCGGAACCGAGATAGATTTACAGAGTAAAAATATTCTCAATATCATTGTATTAATGTATTAAAGTAATACTATTGCTATTGGATATTATTTCTATCGTTTTTATGTGTTATAGCAATATTTTTAATGGAAATATATTTAAATATGTGTTATTTTTTTGGACAAAATTTGAGGAAGAATCATTTAAGGAGGACAATTGTTTATATTTAAATCTTCCAACAAAAAACGAAGTTTGTATATTTAATCCGATGATTAAAATTCTTTCTTTTATATCAATAAAAATTGCCAACTTTGAGTCGCAATTTTTTAAACAATATCGATATCGTTCGTTTATACAGAGTTTAACTTTATTTTGAGAACATTCTTTATGTTACGATATTTTTCTCCCTTTTTATATAAAATTTTGATTTTCTGTTTCTCTATTTTTGTTAAGTCTGATTTCGTATATAATTAGGGGACCGTAATTTATTTCAATAATATTATTTCGACGTAGAGAAACTCTGAATGCTTTATAACGCTTCAAGAATTCAGTTTCCTTTAGTACTTCACTCAAATATATTTGATTAACACAGTTTACTTTGTCCTTATCTTGCTGCAGCTCCCGAAATTTAAACACCAAATCTCTCTGATTTAAACACCAAATCTCCTGAATTTCCCTAGATCGTCGTTTTAGCCTACAGTCGTGTTTTTGGTTGTTAAACAAATTGTTCGAGCGATTCACGCGATAAATCGCAAGAATGATATTTTATTTAATTTCTCAAGGCAACGCCGTCAGACGGAAATTTAATAAAGCTTCAATCATAATTAACTAAGTTGTTTTGCTGCGGAACTACCGATTATTTTTACTACCAATTTTTATTCCAATAGTAACTTCTTCATTTCAATTTAGTGGAACTGTAAAATGAGAAATTGAAAAAGTTAAATTTTGTATTTTTAATTCTTTTAGACTAACGCTAAAGAGAGACTTGGTGGAATCGTCAAACATATTACTATGAGTTTCACATTTTAAATGTTGTTATACATAAAATGTTATACGTATAATAGACAATAGAAAAAATTATTTGAAATAAAATGAATTAATTTATCGATTAGCTATATGCAGACATGTGATTAATTACTTGGTTAATATATTGAACATTTCGTTACAAACCTAAATCTATATCAAATTTTCGAACCAATTGATAATTTCATATTTCATATCAATGAGAAGAAAACAATACTTCGATTGTCGTTTCTAGAAAACTAGAAAATCGTGATGACATAAAAGTAGAAAATTAGAGAACAATACTTGATAGTGTCACGTCTCGCGCTACGCACGCGCCGTAACAAAGGCTAAAACCCACCATTAGCACGAGACGGTGTTTCAATTCGAATAAATTTAACAATTTGGTTAGAAACCGAATTCGAGCTTCGCAAACCGCCACATGACGCCCCCCCCTCTTCTGCGATGGATCGGACTATAAATAAACGTAGCAAGTTGGAAGTACGATCATTATTGTTCTTCAGTTCGTTATCATTTAGATCGTGATCATTATTGTTCAGATTATCACTCATTGTTCATTATTCAGATAATTCCTTAGTTGTGTGTGATTAGTTCCTCAGTGCTTGGTGATTGATTCCTGGGTTCTTGGTGATCAGTTCCCCAACTTTTGGCAAGTAATTTCTTGGTTTATAGCGATTAGCTCTCAATTCCTCAAGGTCTTAATATTTCAGTTACTTTGACTTTTACTTCTTTAGTTCTTTAGTTCCTTAGCTCTTAGTCCCTAAGTTCCTCAATTCTTTAGTTCTTTAGTTTTAATTCTCTGTTTCATTTAATTCACAGTTCTTGTCAGTTTTTGTTAATCGACGTGCTAGTATTTGTCAATTTGTAAATTATCGAAAATCACTTAAATTCAAATCTTGTAATTAGTAAAGCGTATCGCGAACGATTGTAAATTCGAATATTCTAAATAATTCTGTTAATAACCAATCAAAATCAGAATAAACTCTTGTTGTGGAAAATATTTGTTTTACAATATAATTAGATTAAACGAGCATTTATTTTCGCCAACTTTGATCCTCTCCCGTGCCAGTACTCTTGCGCGTAGCGGGTTAGCCGAAACGTGGAGTTTAGTTGGTAATCGCGTTAAACATCGGTCAACGTTACCCACCGATATTTAATTGTCGACAAAATTACTAAGGAATACGACAATTCGGGATCTTCGAAACAGATAACGACAACAAAAAATTCTAATTGAAGCAATCCTTAGATTGTTTCTGGTGGCAGCAACTACTATTTACCCAAATTTCAAAATTAACGGTAACGTAAACCGAACAATATATCTAGAAACGTAACAATGGCATACAGCACGTTCCGATCAAAGTTGAATTAACAGTAAATTATGGTTCCACAATCCTTGTTGAAAGGCTATAAGTGCATATACGTGTTCGTAAAAGTGAACACTGTTTATAGGACCATCCTCTTTGTAAGTATTGTAATGACATGAAGTGAACTATTTATGGAACGTGTCTAGCATCTAAGATACTAAAATTCTAAATAGACATAAACTTCGCTTTTAATATAGTTCTCATATATCTTTCAAAACTGGACAGGATTAAGTAATTTTTAAAAAATATTTATTTTCATATTTTATACGATAATGAAGGTATAAAATACTGTACATTAACAGTTTTAATAAAACAAGTACACGAATGTTTATAATCTATGTCAGATGTTGAGATTTCGTTCGAAATAAATGTTTGTATTGAATTTTAAAACTCTTTCCCCAAAAAAGTAGAAAATACACGTTATTATGTTCTTCCTCCGTAGTCTTTAAATGATAGCCAGTGCGAAATTAGAAAGGTAGTAGTATAGGTCAATAAAAAGAATAGGCATAAGGGAAAGTGGTCTTTGTATTAACCCTGAGAGGTTCTTTTAGACATTTTCAACCCAATTTTATTTTCCCAAAAACTATTTCACAACTGAACAAAACACGAAAAAGCTTTTATTGGTATGTATGATTTCTCGTTTCAATCGTATATTAAAGATATTGTTCAGTCCATTGCAGGATTGAAATATAAAAATTCGATGATCGTAACAAGGTCAAATCGAATGTCATGAGTGGTGAGCGATTCCTAGAATTAAAGGTACAATATTTCAAAGCGAAAACATTTTTTCGCTCTCTTAAAAGAGGCAAATATGATCACGAGTCATTTTTAACCCCTTCAATTATTTCTAATATTTATACAAATCGACGAGATAGTTTGAAATGGGGAGAAACTTCACACGAATAGAATCATGTCGAATCGAGAGGGAAAATAATCTTACACTATAGTTACAGCGGATGCGTTCAATCGAGTTGACGTTAACACCCACGATTCCACAGAGAATCTCTCGGACCACCGGTCGATTAAACAAAGGAACCTAGTTGAACTTCGCCTCATCTTCCGGTGTAATGGATAGCTGGTTAGAAATAACTTAATTTGCACAATTTCGTGACGTTTAACTAACTTAACGAGTACTTAATTCGTATACTTTCGTTTTGATGTACATAATACACTGCGAAACGTTTAGAAGCAATGTGATTTTTAACTCTTGGCAGACCAAGGTGGCCTTTCAAGGGTCCAATACATGTCTTTTATTAGCATTTTGTTATTACGTGAGAATAGATATAGAAAATTTTTTATTTAGTAAAAAATATCTTGTTGATAAGGAATGTTTTTATGTCTTGACGTCAAATTGATGTAATTGCAACAAATCAATATATTTATTTATTTATATTTATTGTACGGGTAACACCCTTTGTACAGACAAAGATCGATGAATATAAGCGAATAAAAATAATCAAGAACTAATACTAAATCACATATGATGCTGGAATAGAAATTAATTATGTACAACGTTTCTGACATATTTTGTAAATATGAACAGTCAATGTAGTTGTTTACAGTAAAATCAATATATAATCAAAATAATGGGAAGAATAATCTGCCGATTATATTTTATAATTTGTTTTACACGATATGCAGCTTAAGTAGTAGAGTAGATATATAGTACAATCAATTAAATTTTCTAGTATTAAATTTATAAAAAAGATTCCAGTCAATAATAAAGTGGAAAAAAGTAGAGATAGCTAGAATGCCTTCAGATTTATTATTCATGGAATACTTATAGAGTAATTTGAATAGTAGTTGTGAATAAAATATATTTGCATAATAAAACGTTATTATGGTATTGCTTATAAAAGGCTTCGAATACATTATCATCCGATTGTTTAAAAAAACTTATCTGCAAAGTACTGTGAATTCTTAGTGTAAAATAATCGATTAAATTATTAGTTCATAAAGTTAGTATCTCCGTTATTTAAAGCATTTGTTACCACGTATTTTATATCGTAACAAAGAAATGTGAAAGGTCTTGGAAAATGCCAATGGTTCTAAACTTTCTATCGTGTAAATGTGAAATATCGGTAAACTGAGCTACACCCGGTAGAACTTGCAGTGCAATCGTCCATCGCAAAGTTTCTGACACGCGTATTCATATTTCTTCCTGCAAGTAGTTACCTTGAAGTCTTCGAAATTTTATTGAGAATCCTTTGGAGCTCAAGTAGATAGGACTTGAATAATTTCTATCTCATCCTGAAAAGAACATGATACGATTCATATATTATATAATTATTGGAAAAATAGCTCTCATTCATAATTATTATTGTTATTGGTGTTATTTACTATTGTATCAATTGCTTAATAATTAGCAACAATTGTTTAGAATCTATTAACTAAATAAATATTTGTTATAGTAATATAATAATAAATATCATTATATTTGATAACTACTTGATAATACTAATACTTGATAACTTTATCTGCTAATTACAAAACTAAAATGCTTATAAAATTTAAAAAATTGTTCTGGCAATTGTAATTGCTCTAATTGTTTCGGAACAAGTATATACTTAGGAACGTAAAATATAAAATCTAAAAGGTAATCAAAATAACGCGGAATCCTAACTATTTAGCCTATTAAGTCTAACCACTGAAGCACGGCGAACACTACTTCGCACTATGTATATACATATACAGTATTAAATTTCACCGACAGAAGCTACGGTTCAGTTATTACTTCCTAGCGATCTAATTGTAACAACTTCAATGAAACAACATTTCCAGGAACATGATATCCAAGACCTTTACGGCCGTGCTGTTTAGGTGCTTGAACTGGCCCTAAACGACCTTGTTTATTTTGTCCAAGGCCCTCACCTTCTTTATATCCCATCATTCGCATCATCCTTTTGCCCTTATCGAGGAGATTGTTTGACTTTTGCGTTATTACTTCTATTCTTGTATTGCATACTCTCTCTTCATCAATATCCTCCTCGTCACATTCACTTGAATTTCGACGAATTCTTTGTCGTTTACAATGGTCATAAGTATCTCCTTCGTATTTCTTCCTCTTTGTCCTAGTTTCCAATTCTTCTTGCATGGTATGTTTATGCATCAATCGCATAAGAATACAATCACGTACAAGAATACTGTAATACACAGTAGCAACGATAGAATTAACCAGTTCACACGTATAAAAAAGTCATTGTATTCACTGTGACGAAATAATATCCAAGAAACGCGCTAAAACATGCACTGAAAACACATGAATCAGACTGAGAAACCACTCCGCACTTTCGTCACTAACTTCGACACAACCGTCACCAACTAGTCGCACAGTGAGACTGACCGAAGCGGCCCGGAGGCAACGCCAACGTACCCCAAGCGGCTACTGCCCCGCCATCTATATTAATCCGACAGCACAGCATAATACTTGGATTCGTTCTTCCCAAATGTAGAATTTATTTACATCATCAATATATATATACATGTGTGTGTGTGTATAATGTACAAAGATTTATAATAATTTATAATACAGTTTATAATAACATGTAAATTGTAATAATTATATAAAGAACGCGATTTGAGAAAGGTAAAGATGGCGTCCAGTATGGCCGATGCGGAACTAACTCTACATCCGGCTGACGTCAACTCACAAGGGCGTACCTACACAATGACGACTACGCTTCAAATCCTTTGTCGAAATTTTAAGGCTTCAAAGGAAAACTTGCCGTTCTTATAATATCTAACTGACAGACACGTACCATTTATTGTAGAATAAAACGTGTAAATTTCGTAGCTGAGAATTATCGAAAGTTTCTCGTTTAATTCGGAATTGCAATAACCTTTTCTAACGAAATAAGCCATTTATTTATCATCCGGGTTTGTACTAAGACATTTATATTATAATAACAATATAAATATGAAACAATCTGCATACAGAAATACTATTTCAAATCATTTCGCCCATATTCCCCAAGTCGCTCGTGAATGATTCGTGTATGCCCTGCGTTCTTTCTACCCCTACTCCGACGAAACCATAACTTGCACTTAAACAAAACCAACTAGGTCGTAAGCCGTTCGCGGAGAGACGCGTTCGCGAGATAGAGCGTCAACGAGAGTCGTAAATTCCCTTTACGATAAGATAATCAACGCCACGAATAGATCGATCCGCTTGTTTCTACTAGAATAATAGTGGTGGTTCAATTGAGTATACACTGAATTATCGCGCCCCAATTACAGTTTATTCAAACAACAAGTTGACTATAGAGATATAAACTGATAGAGTATAATTAGATTTCGATTATTAGACAGTGTTACAGTGTCGAGTACGCGACGTAAGCTTAGATGGTGACGGGTAAAAGAATGCGCAACGACTTCAGAGACACTGATTGATCCAAAGCTAAGAAACCACTCACGATATGTTAACTATTCTAAAGCCAGGGAATGTGTGAAGTTCAGTGACGATGCTGTGGCGGAGGAAAGCTAGTGATTGGTTTGTCTAGCGAACCGGACCAACGGATTTGTCGATGACAATTTTTTCTAGGAAAGTGCGGGCAAAAGATATTGCTTCTGATTGGAGAATAAGAAGGTTGATGGTCTGGAGAGGGTCTTAGCCGCCTCCGAGAGAAAGCCTTACTGGCTTTCGCGCCAATCGTGTACTCGCTCTGACATGTGGGTCCCCAGACGGGAGTCGACACTTCCTTCCAAGAGCTTGCCCACTTCGTCAAATAAGCACACCAGACGATACGAGGACGGCGAGTCCGTCGGTCGTCCCCCCTTCCGAAGCAGTCCCTGTCTCGCCATGCGCCATATCCGTGGGTAGGCTCCCTCCCTTAGAAATCGTGAGATAAGTGTCGTAGTCTGGGGGTCATGACCCTCATCGTCTCCGCTCATATCCGTCTCGGGACTTTGTCCGAACCCGACGCTATCGTCCTCGTTCAGCATCTCCCCGCGAGCATATAGACCGACGGAGCGTCATACTTGATTTTGCGATGGCGTGAACGATATTGATACATGTCATAACATTACCAAACCCAATAGCACTATAAATTACTTTCCCACAGTACTTTAACTTATTCTACATATATTTTAGATAGTTCGTAAGTATCTATAATTGAGCACGTGAGACATACATTTCTTTTTAAAAGCACTGAGTCAAATATTGAAGCTAGGAACTAGTGGATAGTAGACTTAGGTACGGACGCTTAATCTAATGTGGAAGCAGGTGCCACAAATAGGATTCTAATTATTCTAACCAAAGACAAATTGTACCGAATAAATATAACGTTAAAGAATAACAGTATCACACATAACGTTCTATAGTATTCCGTTATAACTTATAACGTTACATAGTATAAAGTTATAACGTGTAACGTTATATAGTATTACGTAAAAACGTATAACGTTATACAGTATTACATTATAACGGTTAACATTATATAGAATTACGTTATAACGTTTAACGTTGTATAGTATTACGTTATAACGTATAACGTCATATTACATGTCACTGTAACATATAACGTTATATAGTATTACGTCATGACGTGTAACGTTATATAGTATTATGTTATAACGTATAACGTTATACAGTATTATTTTATAACGGTTACTGTTTCGTTCACTCGCGGAGAGACGCGATCGCGAAGAAGCACGTCAACGGGAGTCGTAAATTCCCGTTACGATTTGATAATCGACGCCGCGAAATGATCGATCCCCTATTTCGTTTAGGATAACAGGGGTAATTAAAGTGATTGTTACACTGATATAACAATATATAATTAGCCGTTTATTCCAACAATATTGTAGTGAATAATTACGCTGTTGCGTATGTACAAGTTGAGTATATGACTGATCTAATGGTAGAAACTAGGTCAAAGGTGTTGACCGTTCGGAAGATGGAAAATCAGTGCCGTTTGGCAATGGTTTGGTGGCGGAGGAAAACTAGCGATGGGTGGGTCCGAGGACATGAGATGAGCTGATTCGTTAAGGAATAGATTTCGTTAAAAGAGAGGGAAATAGGCTTCGTTGTCAATTGGCTGTTTGTTGGGTTCGTAGGTGAGGAAGGGTACTAGCCGCCCTCGAGATGAAGTTGCTGGTGGGAGGCTGCATACGTGAGAAGAACTAACTTTCTCGTGTCAACCCGTGATGCACAATAAGTTTAGGAGATAAATCAATGACAGAATGTTTGTTCGGTATGAAGGACCTTTAGCTGGAAATTCCTGAGGTTTATGAAGGGTACTTGAGACTATTGAGGGTACGCGGTAAGGACGTGAAGACATCTGGCTGCCAGCTTGCCCACGGCGTGTGGCCTGGTCTAGGAACAGAGTCGGCCGTCGTAACAGTTACCATTATATAGTATTACGGTATAACGTTAGATAGTATAACGATATAACGTATAGCGTTACATAGTATATAGTTACAACGTATAAAGTTGTATAGTATTACGGTATAACGTATAACGTTAGTTAGTACTCCTTTATAACGTCTAACGTTATATAGTATTACGTTATAACGTCTAACGTTGTATACTATTACGTTATAACGTCCAACGTAACGTAGTATTACGATATAACGTGTAACGTTATATAATATTACGTTATAACGTCTAACGTTATATACTATTACGTTATAACGTAAAACGTTATATAGTATTAAGGTATAACGTTTGACGTTATATAGTATACCGTTATAATGTATAACGTTGTATAGTATTACGTTATAACGCATAACGTTAGTACTACGCTATAACGTCTAACGATACATAGTATTACGTTATAACGTCTAACGTTATATAGTACTACTTTATGACGTATAACGTTATATAGTATTACGTTATAACGTCTATGGTAATACAGTATTACGTTATAACGTCTAACGTTATATAGTACTACTTTATGACGTATAACGTTATATAGTATTACGTTATAACGTCTAAAGTTATATAATATTACGGTATAACGTCTAACGTTATATAGTATTACGTTATAACGTCTAACGCTATATAGTATCACGTTATAACGTGTAACGTTATATAGTATAAAGTTATAACGTCTAAGGTAATATAGTATTACGTCATAACGTTTAACGTTATATAGTATTACGTTATAACGTGTAACGTTATATAGCATAACGTTATAACGTATAACGTACTATAGTGTTACGTTATAACGAATAACGTTATATAGCATAACGTTATAACGTATAACGTACTATAGTGTTACGTTATAACGAATAACGTTATATAGTATTACGTTATAACGTCTAAGGTAATATAGTATTACGTTATAACGTTAAACGTAATATAATATTACAGTATAACGTCTAACGTTATATAGTATTACGTTATAACGTCTAAGGTAATATAGTATTACGTTATAACGTCTAAGGTAATATAGTATTACGTTATGACGTCTAACGCTATATAATATTACGTTATGACGTCTAACGCTATATAATATTACGTTATGACGTCTAACGCTATATAGTATCACGTTATAACGTGTAACGTTATATAGTATAAAGTTATAACGTCTAAGGTAATATAGTATTACGTCATAACGTTTAACGTTATATAGTATTACGATATAACGTGTAACGTTATATAGCATAACGTTATAACGTATAACGTACTATAGTGTTACGTTATAACGAATAACGTTATATAGTATTACGTTATAACGTCTAAGGTAATATAGAATTACGTTATAACGTTAAACGTAATATAATATTACAGTATAACGTCTAACGTTATATAGTATTACGTTATAACGTCTAAGGTAATATAGTATTACGTTATAACGAATAACGTAATATAGTATTACGTCATAACGTGAAACGTAATATAGTATTACGGTATAACGTATAACGTTGTTTGGTACTACGTTAAAACATACAACGTTCTGTAGGATTACGTTATGACGTCTAACGCTATATAATATTACGTTATGACGTGTAACGTTATATAGCATTACGCTATAACGTATCACGTTATATGGTATTACTTTATAACGGTTAACATTATATAGAATTACGTTATAACGTTTAACGTTATACAGTATTACGATATAACGTGTAACGTAATATATTATTACGGTGTAACGTCTAAGGCAATACAGCGTTACGCTATAACGTATAACGTACTATAGTATTACGTTATAACGAATAACGTAATATAGTATTACGTTATAACGTATCACGTTATATGGTATTACTTTATAACGGTCAACATTATACAGAATTACGTTATAACGTATAACGTAATATAGTATTACGGTATAACGTCTAACGTTGTACAATATTACGTTATAACGTCTAAGGTAATATAGTATTACGTTCTAACGTTTAACGTTAGATAGTATTACGTTATAACGTACAACGTAATATATTATTACGTTATAACGTGAAACGTAATATAGTATTACGGTATAACGTATAACGTTGTTTGGTACTACGTTAAAACATACAACGTTCTGTAGGATTACGTTATGACGTCTAACGCTATATAATATTACGTTATGACGTGTAACGTTATATAGCATTACGCTATAACGTATCACGTTATATGGTATTACTTTATAACGGTTAACATTATATAGAATTACGTTATAACGTTTAACGTTATACAGTATTACGATATAACGTGTAACGTAATATATTATTACGGTGTAACGTCTAACGTTATATAGTATTACGTTATAACATCTAAGGTAATATAGTATTACGTTATAGCGTATAACGTACTATAGTATTACGTTATAACGTATAACGTAATATAGTATTACGGTATAACGTATAACGTAATATAGTATTACGGTATAACGTATAACGTTAAATAGTATTACTTTATAACGGTTAACAATATATAGAATTACGTTATAACGTTTAACGTTATATAGTATTACGTTATAACGTCTAACGTTATATAGTATTACGTTATAACGTCTAAGGCAATACAGCGTTACGCTATAACGTATAACGTACTATAGTATTACGTTATAACGAATAACGTAATATAGTATTACGTTATAACGTATCACGTTATATGGTATTACTTTATAACGGTCAACATTATACAGAATTACGTTATAACGTATAACGTAATATTGTATTACGGTATAACGTCTAACGTTGTACAATATTACGTTATAACGTCTAAGGTAATATAGTATTACGTTCTAACGTTTAACGTTAGATAGTATTACGTTATAACGTACAACGTAATATATTATTACGTTATAACGTATAACGTAATATAGTCTTACGGTATAACGTATAACGTTGTTTGGTACTACGTTAAAACGTACAACGTTCTGTAGGATTACGTTATGACGTCTAACGCTATATAATATTACGTTATGACGTGTAACGTTATATAGCATTACGTTATAACGTATCACGTTATATGGTATTACTTTATAACGGTTAACATTATATAGAATTACGTTATAACGTTTAACGTTATACAGTATTACGATATAACGTGAAACGTAATATATTATTACGGTATAACGTCTAACGTTATATAGTATTACCTTATAACATTTAAGGTAATATAGTATTACGTTATAGCGTATAACGTACTATAGTATTACGTTATAACGTATAACGTAATATAGTATTACGGTATAACGTATATCGTTAAATCGTATTACTTTATAACGGTTGACAATATATAGAATTACGTTATAACTTTTAACGTTATGTAGTATTCCGTTATAACGTGTAACGTTATATAGCATAACGTTATAACGTCTAAGGTAATATAGTATAACGTTATAACGAATAACGTACTATAGTATTACGTTATAACGTAAAACGTAATATAGTATTACGGTATAACGTATAACGTTATATAGAATTACGTTATAACGAGTAACGTTATATAGCATAACGTTATAACGTCTAAGGTAATATAGTATAACGTTATAATGAATAACGTACTATAGTATTACGTTATAGCGTATAACGTTATATAGTATTACGGTATAACGTCTAACGTTATATAGTATTACGTTATAACGTCTAAGGTAAGATAGTATAACGTTATAACGAATAACGTACTATAGTATTACGTTATAACGTAAAAGGTAATATAGTATTACGGTATAACGTCTAACGTTATATAGAATTACGTTATAACGAGTATCGTTATATAGCATAACGTTATGACGTCTAAGGTAATATAGTATAACGTTATAATGAATAACGTACTATAGTATTACGTTATAGCGTATAACGTTATATAGTATTACGGTATAACGTCTAACGTTATATAGTATTACGTTATAACGTCTAAGGTAAGATAGTATAACGTTATAACGTATAACGTACTATAGTATTACGATATAACGTATATGGTAATATAGTATTACGTTATAACGTCTAACATTATATAGTATTACGTTATAACGTCTAAGGTAATATAGTATTACGGTATAACGTCTAACGTTATATAGTATTACGTTATAACGTCTATGGTAATATAGTATTACGTTATAACGTCAAGGGTAATATAGTATTACGTTATAACGTACAACGTACTATAGTATTACCTTATAATGTAAAACGTAATATAGTATTACGGTATAACGTATAACGTTGTATAGTATTACGTTATAACGTGTAACGTTGTGTAGTATTTAGTTATAACGTGTAACGTTATATGGCATAACGTTATAACGTCTAAGGTAATATAGTATAACGTTGTAACGAATAACGTACTATAGTATTACATTATAACGTAAAACGTAATATAGTATTACGTTATAACATCTAAGGTAATATAGTATTACGTTATAGCGTATAACGTACTATAGTATTACGTTATCACGTAAAACGTAATATAGTATTACGGTATAACGTCTAACGTTATATAGTATTACGTTATAACGTTTAACATTATATAGAATTACGTTATAACGTTTAACGTTATACAGTATTACGATATAACGTGTAACGTACTATAGTATTACGTTATAACGTAAAACGTAATATAGTATTACGGTATAACGTCCAACGTTATATAGTATTACGTTATAACGTCTAACTTAATAGAGTATTTCGTTATAACGTCTAAGGTAATATAGTATTACGTTATAACGTATATCGTTGTATGGTATTACGTTAAAACGTACAACGTACTGTAGTATTACGTTATGACGTCTAACGCTATATAGTATTACGTTATAACGTGTAACGTTATGAAGTATAACGTTATAACGTCTAATGTAATATAGTATTAACTTATAATGTCTAGGGTAAAATACTATTACGTTATCTCGTACTACGTACTATAGTATTACGTTACAACGTAAAACGTAATATAGTATTACGGTATAACGTATAACGTTATATAGTATTACGTTATAACGTCTAATGTAATATAGTATTACGTTATAACGTATAACGTACTATAGAATTACGTTATAACGTATAACGTAATATAGTATTACGGTATAACGTATAACGTTATACAGTATTACGTTATAACGGGTACCCTTACATGGTATTACGTTATGACGTCTAAGGCTATATAATATTACGTTATGACGTTTAACGTTATATTGCATTACGTTATAATGTATCACGTTATATGGTATTACGTTATAACATCTAAGGTAACATAATATTACGTTATAGCGTATAACGTACTATAGTATTACGTTATAACGTATGACGTAACATAGTATTACGTTATAGCGTATAACGCACTATAGTATTACGGTATAACGTAAAACGTTATATAGTATTACTTTATAACGGTTAACAATATATAGAATTACGTTATAACGTTTAACGTTATATAGTATTACGTTATAACGTGTAACGTTATATAGAATTACGTTATAGCGTGTAACGTTATATAGTATAACGTTATAACGTGTAACGTTATATAGTATAACGTTATAACGTGTAACGTTATATAGTATAACGTTATAACGTCTAAGGTAATATAGTATTACGTTATAACGTATAACGTACTATAGTATTACGTTATAACGAATAACGTAATATAGTATTACGTTATAACGTAAAACGTAATATAGTATTACGGTATAACCTCTAACGTTATATAGCATTACGTTATAACGTGTACCCTTATATAGTATTACGTTATGACGTCTAACGGTATATAATATTACGTTATGACGTGCAACGTTATATAACATTACGTTATAACGGATCACATATATGGTATTACTTTATAACGGTTAACATTATATAGATTTACGTTATAGCGTTTAACAATATATAGAATTACGTTATAACGGTTAACGTTATATAGTATTACGTTATAACGTGTAACGTTATATACTATTACGTTATAACGTCTAAGGTAACATAGTATTACGTTATAGCGTATAACGTAATATAGTAATACGTTATAACGCAAAACGTAATATAGTATTACGGTATAACCTCTAACGTTATATAGCATTACGTTATAACGTGTACCCTTACATAGAATTACGTAATGACGTCTAACGCTATATAATATTACGTTATGACGTGCAACGTTATATAACATTACGTTATAACGGATCACATATAGGGTATTACTTTATAACGGTTAACATTATATAGAAGTACGTAATAACGTTTAACATTATATAGAATTACGTTATAACGTTTAACATTATATAGAATTACGTTATAACGTTTAACGTTATACAGTATTACGATAAAACGTATAACGTACTATAGTATTACGTTATAACGTAAAACGTAATATAGTATTACGGTATAACGTTCAACGTTATATAGTATTACGTTATAACGTCTAAGGTAATATAGTATTACGTTATAACGTATAACGTACTATAGCATTACGTTATAACGTGTCACGTTATATGGTATTACTTCATAACGGATAACATTATATAGAATTACGTTTTAACGTTTAACGTTATACAGTATTACGATATAACGTGTCACGTTAATTCGTATAACATTATAACGTCTAAGGTAATGTAGTATTACGTTATAACGTGTAACGTTATATAGAATTACGTTATAACGTCTAAGGTAACATAGTATTACGTTATAGCGTATAACGTACTGTAGTATTACGTTATAACGTGTAACGTAATGTAGTATTACGGTATAACGTATAACGTAATGTAGTATTACGGTATAACGTATAACGTTATATAGTATTACTTTATAACGGTTAACAATATATAGAATTACGTTATAACGTAGAACGTTATATAGTATTACGGTATAACGGTTATCGTTATATAGAATAACGTTATAACGTCTAAGGTAATATAGTATTAAATTATAACGTATAACGTACTATAGTACTACGTTACAGCGTCTGACGTTATATAGTATTACGTTATAACGTCTAACGTTATACAGTATTACGTTATCACGTCTAGTGTAATATAGTATTACGTTATAACGTACAACGTACTATAGTATTACCTTATAATGTAAAACGTAATATAGTACTACGGTATAACGTATACCGTTGTATAGTATTACGTTATAACGTATAACGCTATATAGTATTACCTCATAACGTATAACGTTGTATAGTATTGCGTTATAACGTATAACGTACTATAGTATTATGCTATAACGTAAAACGTAATATAGTATTACGGCATAGCGTATAACGTTATATAGTATTACGGTATAACGTCTAACGTTATATAGTATTACGTTATAACGTCTAAGGTAATATAGTATAACGTTATAGCGTATAACGTACTATAGTATTACGTTATAACGTATAACGTAATGTAGTATTACGGTATAACGTATAACGTAATATAGTATAACGTTATGGCGTATAACGTACTATAGTATTACGATATAACGTATAACGTTATATACTATTGCGTTATATCGCATAACGTAGTATAGTACTACGATATAACGTATAACGTTATATAGTATTACGATATATCGCATAACGTTATACAGTATTACGTTATAACGTATAACGTAATATAGTATTACGGTATAACGTATAACGTAATATAGTATTACGGTATAACGTATAACGTAATATAGTATTACGGTATAACGTATAACGTTATATAGTATTACTTTATAACGGTTAACAATATATAGAATTACGTTATAACGTTTAGCGTTATATAGTATTACGTTATAACGTGTAACGTTATATAGAATTACGTTATAACGTCTAAGGTAACATAGTATTACGTTATAGCGTATAACGTACTATAGTATTACGGTATAACGTATAACGTAATGTAGTATTACGGTATAACGTATAACGTACTATAGTATTACGTTATAACGTATAACGTTGTATAGTATTACTTTATAACATATAACGCTGTATAGTATTACGTTATAACGTATAACGTACTATAGTATTATGTTATAACGTAAATCGTAATATAGAATTACGTTATAACGTATAACGTAATATAATATTACGGTATAACGTCTAACGTTATATAGTATTACGTTATAACGTCTAAGGTAATATAGTATTACGTTATAGCGTATAACGTAATATAGTATTACGGTATAACGTATAACGTAATGTAGTATTACGGTATAACGTATAACGTTATATAGTATTTCTTTATAACGGTTAACGATATATAGAATTACGTTATAATGTTTAACGTTATATAGTATTACGTTATAACGTATAACGTACTATAGTATTATGTTATAACGTAAATCGTAATATAGAATTACGTTATAACGTATAACGTAATATAATATTACGGTATAACGTCTAACGTTATATAGTATTACGTTATAACGTCTAAGGTAATATAGTATTACGTTATAGCGTATAACGTACTATAGTATTACGTTATAACGTATAACGTACTATAGTATTACGGTATAACGTAAAACGTAATGTAGTATTACGTTATAACGTATAACGTAATATAATTTTACGGTATAACGTATAACGTAATATAATATTACGGTATAACGTCTAACGTTATATAGAATTACGGTATAACGTCTGAGGTAATATAGTATTACGTTATAACGTATAACGTACTATAGAATTACGTTATAACGTATAACGTAATATAGTATTACGGTATAACGTATAATGTTGTATGGTATTACGCTAAAACGTACAACGTACTGTAGTATTACGTTATGACGTCTAACGCTATATAGTATTACGTTTTATAGTATTACGTTATAACGTATCACGTTATATGGTATTAGTTTATAACGGTTAACATTATATATAGAGTCACTTTATAACGGCTAACATTATATAGAATTACGTTATAACATACAACGTTATATAGTATTAAGGTATAACGTCTAGGGTTAAGTAGTATTACGTTATAACGTTCTACGTAGTATAGTATTACGTTACAACGTAAAACGCAATATTGTATTACGGTATAACGTATAACGTTATATAGTATTACGTTATAACGCCTAATGTAATAAAATATTACGGTATAACGTATAACGTTATACAGAATTACGTTATAACGGGTACCCTTATATAGTATTACGTTATGACGTCAAAGGCTATATAATATTACGTTATGACGTTTAACTTTATATAGTATTACATTATAACGTGTAACGTTATATAGAATTACGGTATAACGTCTAAGGTAACATAGTATTACGTTATATCGTCTAATGTAATATAGTATTACGTTATAACGTATAACGTACTATAGAATTACGTTATAACGTATAACGTAATATAGTATTACGGTATAACGTATAACGTTATACAGTATTACATTATAACGGGTACCCTTATATAGTATTACGTTATGACGTCTAAGGCTATATAATATTACGTTATGACGTTTAACGTTATATAGCGTTACGTTATAACGTACAACGTACTGTAGTATTACGTTATGACGTCTAACGCTATATAGTATTACGTTATAAAGTGTAACGTTATGTAGTATAACGTTATAACGTACAACGTACTATAGTATTACGGTATAACGTAAAACGTAATGTAGTATTACGTTATAACGTATAACGTACTATAGAATTACGTTATAACGTATAACGTAATATAGTATTACGGTATAACGTATAATGTTGTATGGTATTACACTAAAACGTACAACGTACTGTAGTATTACGTTATGACCTCTAACGCTATATAGTATTACGTTATATAGTATTACGTTATAACGTATCACGTTATATGGTATTAGTTTATAACGGTTAACATTATATAGAGTCACTTTATAACGGCTAACATTATATACAATTACGTTACAACATACAACGTTATATAGTATTACGGTATAACGTACAACGTTATACAGTATTACGTTATAACGGGTACCCTTATATAGTATTACGTTATGACGTCTAAGGCTATATAATATTACGTTATGACGTTTAACGTTATATAGCATTACGTTATAACGTATCACGTTATATGGTATTACCTTATAACGGTTAACATTATATAGAGTTACGCTTTAACGTTTAACGTTATACAGTATTACGATATAACGTGTCACGTTAATTCGTCTAACATTTTAACGTCTAAGGTAATATAGTATTACGTTATAACGTACAACGTACTGTAGTATTACGTTATGACGTCTAACGCTATATAGTATTACGTTATAAAGTGTAACGTTATGTAGTATAACGTTATAACGTCTAAGGTAATGTAGTATTACGTTATAACGTATAACGTACTATAGTATTACGTTATAACGTATAACGTACTATAGTACTACGGTATAACGTAAAACGTAATGTAGTATTACGTTATAACGTATAACGTACTATAGTATTACGGTATAACGTAAAACGTAATGTAGTATTACGTTATAACGTATAACGTAATGTAGTATTACGGTATAACGTATAACGTTATATAGTATTTCTTTATACCGGTTAACAATATATAGAATTACGTTATAATGTTTAACGTTATATAGTATTACGTTATAACGTGTAACGTTATATAGAATTACGGTATAACGTCTAAGGTAACATAGTATTACGTTATAACGTATAACGTAATATAGTATTACGGTATAACGTATAACGTTATATAGTATTACTTTATAACGGTCAAAAATATATAGAATTACGTTATAACGTTTAACGTTATATAGTATTACGTTATAACATGTAACGTTATATAGTATTACGTTATATCGTCTAATGTAATATAGTATTACGTTATAACGTATAACGTACTATAGAATTACGTTATAGCGTATAACGTAATATAGTATTACGGTACAACGTATAACGTTATACAGTATTACATTATAACGGGTACCCTTATATAGTATTACGTTATGACGTCTAAGGCTATATAATATTACGTTATGACGTTTAACGTTATATAGCATTACGTTATAACGTCTAAGGTAATGTAGTATTACGTTGTAACGTATAACGTACTATAGTATTACGTTATAACGTATAACGTAATATAGTATTACGGTATAACGTAAAACGTAAAGTAGTATTACGTTATAACGTATAACGTAATATAATTTTACGGTATAACGTATAACGTAATATAATATTACGGTATAACGTCTAACGTTATATAGAATTACGGTATAACGTCTAAGGTAATATAGTATTACGCTAAAACGTACAACGTACTGTAGTATTACGTTATGACGTCTAACGCTATATAGTATTACGTTATAAAGTGTAACGTTATGTAGTATAACGTTATAACGTCTAGGGTAAAATAGTATTGTGTTATAACGTACTACGTACTATAGTATTACGTTACAACGTAAAACGTAATATAGTATTACGGTATAACGTATAACGTTATACAGTATCACGTTATAACGTCTACACTTATATAGTATTGCGTTATGACGCCTAACGCTATATAATATTACGTTATGACGTGTAACGTTATATAGCGTCACTTTATAACGGCGAACATTATATAGAATTACGTTATAACGTAAAACGTTATATAGTATAACGTAGAATAGTATAGCGTTATATAGTATTGCGTTATATAGTATTACGGTATAACGTAGAACGTTATATAGTATTACGGTATAACGGTTATCGTTATATAGAACAACGTTATAACGTCTAAGGTAATATAGTATTAAATTATAACGTATAACGTACTATAGTACTACGTTATAGCGTCTGACGTTATATAGTATTACGTTATAACGTCTAACGTTATACAGTATTACGTTATCACGTCTAGTGTAATATAGTATTACGTTATAACGTACAACGTACTATAGTATTACCTTATAATGTAAAACGTAATATAGTACTACGGTATAACGTATACCGTTGTATAGTATTACGTTATAACGTATAACGCTGTATAGTATTTCCTCATAACGTATAACGTTGTATAGTATTGCGTTATAACGTATAACGTACTATAGTATTATGCTATAACGTAAAACGTAATATAGTATTACGGCATAGCGTATAACGTTATATAGTATTACGGTATAACGTCTAACGTTATATAGTATTACGTTATAACGTCTAAGGTAATATAGTATAACGTTATAGCGTATAACGTACTATAGTATTACGTTATAACGTATAACGTAATGTAGTATTACGGTATAACGTATAACGTAATATAGTATAACGTTATAGCGTATAACGTACTATAGTATTACGATATAACGTATAACGTTATATACTATTGCGTTATATCGCATAACGTAGTATAGTACTACGATATAACGTATAACGTTATATAGTATTACGATATAACGCATAACGTTATACAGTATTACGTTATAACGTATAACGTAATATAGTATTACGGTATAACGTATAACGTTATATAGTATTACTTTATAACGGTTAACAATATATAGAATTACGTTATAACGTTTAGCGTTATATAGTATTACGTTATAACGTGTAACGTTATATAGAATTACGTTATAACGTCTAAGGTAATATAGTATTACGTTATAGCGTATAACGTAATATAGTATTACGGTATAACGTATAACGTAATGTAGTATTACGGTATAACGTATAACGTTATATAGTATTACGTTATAACGTCTAAGGTAATATAGTATTACGTTATAGCGTATAACGTAATATAGTATTACGGTATAACGTATAACGTAATGTAGTATTACGGTATAACGTATAACGTTATATAGTATTTCTTTATAACGGTTAACAATATATAGAATTACGTTATAATGTTTAACGTTATATAGTATTACGTTATAACGTATAACGTACTATAGTATTATGTTATAACGTAAATCATAATATAGAATTACGTTATAACGTATAACGTAATATAATATTACGGTATAACGTCTAACGTTATATAGTATTACGTTATAACGTCTAAGGTAATATAGTATTACGTTATAGCGTATAACGTACTATAGTATTACGTTATAACGTATAACGTACTATAGTATTACGGTATAACGTAAAACGTAATGTAGTATTACGTTATAACGTATAACGTAATATAATTTTACGGTATAACGTATAACGTAATATAATATTACGGTATAACGTCTAACGTTATATAGAATTACGGTATAACGTCTAAGGTAATATAGTATTACGTTATAACGTATAACGTACTATAGAATTACGTTATAACGTATAACGTAATATAGTATTACGGTATAACGTATAATGTTGTATGGTATTACGCTAAAACGTACAACGTACTGTAGTATTACGTTATGACGTCTAACGCTATATAGTATTACGTTTTATAGTATTACGTTATAACGTATCACGTTATATGGTATTAGTTTATAACGGTTAACATTATATATAGAGTCACTTTATAACGGCTAACATTATATAGACTTACGTTATAACATACAACGTTATATAGTATTAAGGTATAACGTCTAGGGTTAAGTAGTATTACGTTATAACGTTCTACGTAGTATAGTATTACGTTACAACGTAAAACGCAATATTGTATTACGGTATAACGTATAACGTTATATAGTATAACGTTATAACGTCTAATGTAATAAAATATTACCTGTATAACGTATAACGTTATACAGAATTACGTTATAACGGGTACCCTTATATAGTATTACGTTATGACGTCAAAGGCTATATAATATTACGTTATGACGTTTAACTTTATATAGTATTACATTATAACGTGTAACGTTATATAGAATTACGGTATAACGTCTAAGGTAACATAGTATTACGTTATATCGTCTAATGTAATATAGTATTACGTTATAACGTATAACGTACTATAGAATTACGTTATAACATACAACGTTATATAGTATTAAGGTATAACGTCTAGGGTTAAGTAGTATTACGTTATAACGTTCTACGTAGTATAGTATTACGTTACAACGTAAAACGCAATATTGTATTACGGTATAACGTATAACGTTATATAGTATTACGTTATAACGTCTAATGTAATAAAATATTACGGTATAACGTTATACAGTATTACGTTATAACGGGTACCCTTATATAGTATTACGTTATGACGTCAAAGGCTATATAATATTACGTTATGACGTTTAACTTTATATAGTATTACATTATAACGTGTAACGTTATATAGAATTACGGTATAACGTCTAAGGTAACATAGTATTACGTTATATCGTCTAATGTAATATAGTATTACGTTATAACGTATAACGTACTATAGAATTACGTTATAACGTATAACGTAATATAGTATTACGGTATAACGTATAACGTTATACAGTATTACGTTATAACGGGTACCCTTATATAGTATTACGTTATGACGTCTAAGGCTATATAATATTACGTTATGACGTTTAACGTTATATAGCATTACGTTATAACGTATCACGTTATATGGTATTACCTTATAACGGTTAACATTATATAGAGTTACGCTTTAACGTTTAACGTTATACAGTATTACGATATAACGTGTCACGGTAATTCGTCTAACATTATAACGTCTAAGGTAATATAGTATTACGTTATAACGTACAACGTACTGTAGTATTACGTTATGACGTCTAACGCTATATAGTATTGCGTTATAAAGTGTAACGTTATGTAGTATAACGTTATAACGTCTAAGGTAATGTAGTATTACGGTATAACGTAAAACGTAATGTAGTATTACGTTATAACGTATAACGTACTATAGTATTACGGTATAACGTAAAACGCAATGTAGTATTACGTTATAACGTATAACGTAATGTAGTATTACGGTATAACGTATAACGTTATATAGTATTTCTTTATAACGGTTAACAATATATAGAATTACGTTATAATGTTTAACGTTATATAGTATTACGTTATAACGTGTAACGTTATATAGAATTACGGTATAACGTCTAAGGTAACATGGTATTACGTTATAACGTATAACGTAATATAGTATTACGGTATAACGTATAACGTTATATAGTATTACTTTATAACGGTTAAAAATATATAGAATTACGTTATAACGTTTAACGTTATATAGTATTACGTTATAACATGTAACGTTATATAGTATTACGTTATATCGTCTAATGTAATATAGTATTACGTTATAACGTATAACGTGATATAGTATTACGGTATAACGTATAACGTTATACAGTATTACATTATAACGGGTACCCTTATATAGTATTACGTTATGACGTCTAAGGCTATATAATATTACGTTATGACGTTTAACGTTATATAGCGTTACGTTATAACGTACAACGTACTGTAGTATTACGTTATGACGTCTAAGGCTATATAATATTACGTTATGACGTTTAACTTTATATAGTATTACATTATAACGTGTAACGTTATATAGAATTACGGTATAACGTCTAAGGTAACATAGTATTACGTTATATCGTCTAATGTAATATAGTATTACGTTATAACGTATAACGTACTATAGAATTACGTTATAACGTATAACGTGATATAGTATTACGGTATAACGTATAACGTTATACAGTATTACATTATAACGGGTACCCTTATATAGTATTACGTTATGACGTCTAAGGCTATATAATATTACGTTATGACGTTTAACGTTATATAGCGTTACGTTATAACGTACAACGTACTGTAGTATTACGTTATGACGTCTAACGCTATATAGTATTACGTTATAAAGTGTAACGTTATGTAGTATAACGTTATAACGTATAACGTACTATAGTATTACGGTATAACGTAAAACGTAATGTAGTATTACGTTATAACGTTTAACGTACTATAGAATTACGTTATAACGTATAACGTAATATAGTATTACGGTATAACGTATAATGTTGTATGGTATTACGCTAAAACGTACAACGTACTGTAGTATTACGTTATGACGTCTAACGCTATATAGTATTACGTTATATAGTATTACGTTATAACGTATCACGTTATATGGTATTAGTTTATAACGGTTAACATTATATAGAGTCACTCTATAACGGCTAACATTATATAGAATTACGTTATAACATACAACGTTATACAGTATTACGGTATAACGTATAACGTTATACAGTATTACGGTATAACGTATAACGTTATACAGTATTACGTTATAACGGGTACCCTTATATAGTATTACGTTATGACGTCTAAGGCTATATTATATTACGTTATGACGTTTAACGTTATATAGCATTACGTTATAACGTATCACGTTATATGGTATTACCTTATAACGGTTAACATTATACAGAATTACGCTTTAACGTTTAACGTTATACAGTATTACGATATAACGTGTAACGTTATATAGAATTACGTTATAACGTCTAAGGTAACATAGTATTACGTTATAGCGTATAACGTACTATAGTATTACGGTATAACGTAAAACGTAATGTAGTATTACGTTATAACGTATAACGTTGTATAGTATTACCTTATAACGTATAACGCTGTATAGTATTACGTTATAACGTATAACGTACTATAGTATTATGTTATAACGTAAATCGTAATATAGAATTACGTTATAACGTCTAAGGTAACATAGTATTACGTTATAGCGTATAACGTACTATAGTATTACGGTATAACGTAAAACGTAATGTAGTATTACGTTATAACGTATAACGTTGTATAGTATTACCTTATAACGTATAACGCTGTATAGTATTACGTTATAACGTATAACGTACTATAGTATTATGTTATAACGTAAATCGTAATATAGAATTACGTTATAACGTCTAAGGTAACATAGTATTACGTTATAGCGTATAACGTACTATAGTATTACGGTATAACGTATAACGTAATGTAGTATTACGGTATAACGTATAACGTACTATAGTATTACGTTATAGCGTATAACGTAATATAGTATTACGGTATAACGTATAATGTTGTATGGTATTACGCTAAAACGTACAACGTACTGTAGTATTACGTTATGACGTCTAACGCTATATAGTATTACGTTATATAGTATTACGTTATAACGTATCACGTTATATGGTATTAGTTTATAACGGTTAACATTATATAGAGTCACTTTATAACGGCTAACATTATATAGAATTACGTTATAACATACAACGTTATACAGTATTACGGTATAACGTATAACGTTATATAGTATTTCTTTATAACGGTTAACAATATATAGAATTACGTTATAACGTGTAACGTTATATAGAATTACGGTATAACGTCTAAGGTAATACAGTATTACGTTATAACGTATAACGTACTATAGAATTATGTTATAACGTATAACGTAATATAGTATTACGGTATAACGTATAATATTGTATGGTATTACGCTAAAACGTACAACGTACTGTAGTATTACGTTATGACGTCTAACGCTATATAGTATTACGTTATATAGTATTACGTTATAACGTATCACGTTATATGGTATTAGTTTTTAACGGTTAACATTATATATAGAGTCACTATATAACGGCTAACATTATATAGAATTACGTTATAACATACAACGTTATATAGTATTAAGTTATAACGTCTAGGGTAAAGTAGTATTACGTTATAACGTTCTACGTAGTATAGTATTACGTTACAACGTAAAACGCAATATTGTATTACGGTATAACGTATAACGTTATATAGTATTACGTTATAACGTCTAATGTAATAAAATATTACGGTATAACGTATAACGTTATACAGTATTACGTTATAACGGGTACCCTTATATAGTATTACGTTATGACGTTTAACGTTATATAGTATTACGTTATAACGTGTAACGTTATATAGAATTACGGTATAACGTCTAAGGTAACATAGTATTACGTTATATCGTCTAATGTAATATAGTATTACGTTATAACGTATAACGTACTATAGAATTACGTTATAACGTATAACGTAATATAGTATTACGGTATAACGTATAACGTTATACAGTATTACATTATAACGGGTACCCTTATATAGTATTACGTTATGACGTCTAAGGCTATATAATATTACGTTATGACGTTTAACGTTATATAGCATTACGTTATAACGTACAACGTACTGTAGTATTACGTTATAACGTATAACGTACTATAGTATTACGGTATAACGTAAAACGTAATGTAGTATTACGTTATAACGTATAACGTAATATAATATTACGGTATAACGTCTAACGCTATATAGTATTACGTTGTAACGTCTAAGGTAATATAGTATTACGTTATAGCGTATAACGTAATATAGTGTTACGGTATAACGTATAACGTAATGTAGTATTACGTTATAACGTATAACGTAATATAATATTACGGTATAACGTTATATAGAATTACGGTATAACGTCTAAGGTAATATAGTATTACGTTATAACGTATAACGTACTATAGAATTACGTTATAACGTATAACGTAATATAGTATTACGGTATAACGTATAAAGTTGTATGGTATTACGCTAAAACGTACAACGTACTGTAGTATTACGTTATGACGTCTAACGCTATATAGTATTACGTTATATAGTATTACGTTATATAGTATTACGTTATAACGTATCACGTTTTATGGTATTAGTTTATAACGGTTAACATTATATAGAGTCACTTTATAACGGCTAACATTATATAGAATTACGTTATAACATACAACGTTATATAGTATTAAGTTATAACGTCTAGGGTAAAGTAGTATTACGTTATAACGTTCAACGTACTATAGTATTACGGTATAACGTAAAACGTAATGTAGTATTACGTTATAACGTATACCGTAATATAATGTTACGGTATAACGTATAACGTAATATAATTTTACGGTATAACGTAAAACGTAATATAGTATTACGGTATAACGTATAACGTTATATAGTATTACGTTATAACGTATAACGTACTATAGTATTACGGTATAACGTAAAACGTAATGTAGTATCACGTTATAACGTATAACGTAATATAATATTACGGTATAACGTATAACGTAATATAATATTACGGTATAACGTCTAACGTTATATAGTATTACGTTATAACGTATAACGTAATGTAGTATTACGGTATAACGTATAACGTAATGTAGTATTACGGTATAACGTATAACGTTATATAGTATTACTTTATAACGGTTAACAATATATAGAATTACGTTATAACGTATAACCTAATATAGTATTACGGTATAACTTGTAACGTTATATAGAATTACGTTATAACGTGTAACGTTATATAGAATTACGTTATAACGTCGAAGGTAACATAGTATTACGTTATAGCGTATAACGTACTATAGTATTACGTTATAACGTATAACGTTATGTAGTATTACTGTATAACGTATAACGTTATATAGTATTACTTTATAACGGTTAACAATATATAGAATTACGTTATATCGTTTAACGTTATATAGTATTACGGTATAACGTCTAACGTTATATAGTATTACGTTATAACGTCTAAGGAAATATAGAATTACGTTATAGCGTATATCGTACTATAGTATTACGTTATAACGTATAACGTAATGTAGTATTACGGTATAACGTATAACGTTATATAGTATTACTTTATAACGGTTAACAATATATAGAATTACGTTATAACGTTTAACGTTATATAGTATTACGTTATAACGTGTAACGTTATATAGAATTACGGTATAACGTCTAAGGTAACATAGTATTACGTTATAACGTACATATAACGTAATATAGTATTACGGTATAAGGTATAACGTTGTATAGTATTACTTTATAACGGTTAACAATATATAGAATTACGTTATAAAGTTTAACGTTATATAGTATTACGTTATAACGTCTAAGGAAATATAGTATTACGTTATAGCGTATAACGTACTATAGTATTACGTTATAACGTATAACGTACTATAGTATTACGGTATAACGTAAAACGTAATGTAGTATCACGTTATAACGTATAACGTAATATAATATTACGGTATAACGTATAACGTAATATAATATTACGGTATAACGTCTAACGTTATATAGTATTACGTTATAACGTATAACGTAATGTAGTATTACGGTGTAACGTATAACGTTATATAGTATTACTTTATAACGGTTAACAATATATAGAATTACGTTATAACGTATAACCTAATATAGTATTACGGTATAACTTGTAACGTTATATAGGATTACGTTATAACGTGTAACGTTATATAGAATTACGTTATAACGTCGAAGGTAACATAGTATTACGTTATAGCGTATAACGTACTATAGTATTACGTTATAACGTATAACGTTATGTAGTATTACTGTATAACGTATAACGTTATATAGTATTACTTTATAACGGTTAACAATATATAGAATTACGTTATAACGTATAACCTAATATAGTATTACGGTATAACTTGTAACGTTATATAGGATTACGTTATAACGTGTAACGTTATATAGAATTACGTTATAACGTCGAAGGTAACATAGTATTACGTTATAGCGTATAACGTACTATAGTATTACGTTATAACGTATAACGTTGTGTAGTATTACCTTATAACATATAACGCTGTATAGTATTACGTTATAACGTATAACGTACTATAGTATTATGTTATAACGTAAATCGTAATATAGAATTACGTTATAACGTATAACGTAATATAATATTACGGTATAACGTCTAACGTTATATAGTATTACGTTATAACGTCTAAGGTAATATAGTATTACGTTATAGCGTATAACGTAATATAGTATTACGGTATAACGTATAACGTAATGTAGTATTACGGTATAACGTATAACGTTATATAGTATTTCTTTATAACGGTTAACAATATATAGAATTACGTTATAATGTTTAACGTTATATAGTATTACGTTATAACGTATAACGTACTATAGTATTATGTTATAACGTAAATCATAATATAGAATTACGTTATAACGTATAACGTAATATAATATTACGGTATAACGTCTAACGTTATATAGTATTACGTTATAACGTCTAAGGTAATATAGTATTACGTTATAGCGTATAACATACTATAGTATTACGTTATAACGTATAACGTACTATAGTATTACGGTATAACGTAAAACGTAATGTAGTATTACGTTATAACGTATAACGTAATATAATTTTACGGTATAACGTATAACGTAATATAATATTACGGTATAACGTCTAACGTTATATAGAATTACGGTATAACGTCTAAGGTAATATAGTATTACGTTATAACGTATAACGTACTACAGAATTACGTTATAACGTATAACGTAATATAGTATTACGGTATAACGTATAATGTTGTATGGTATTACGCTAAAACGTACAACGTACTGTAGTATTACGTTATGACGTCTAACGCTATATAGTATTACGTTTTATAGTATTACGTTATTACGTATCACGTCATATGGTATTAGTTTATAACGGTTAACATTATATATAGAGTCACTTTATAACGGCTAACATTATATAGAATTACGTTATAACATACAACGTTATATAGTATTAAGGTATAACGTCTAGGGTTAAGTAGTATTACGTTATAACGTTCTACGTAGTATAGTATTACGTTACAACGTAAAACGCAATATTGTATTACGGTATAACGTATAACGTTATATAGTATAACGTTATAACGTCTAATGTAATAAAATATTACCTGTATAACGTATAACGTTATACAGAATTACGTTATAACGGGTACCCTTATATAGTATTACGTTATGACGTCAAAGGCTATATAATATTACGTTATGACGTTTAACTTTATATAGTATTACATTATAACGTGTAACGTTATATAGAATTACGGTATAACGTCTAAGGTAACATAGTATTACGTTATATCGTCTAATGTAATATAGTATTACGTTATAACGTATAACGTACTATAGAATTACGTTATAACGTATAACGTGATATAGTATTACGGTATAACGTATAACGTTATACAGTATTACATTATAACGGGTACCCTTATATAGTATTACGTTATGACGTCTAAGGCTATATAATATTACGTTATGACGTTTAACGTTATATAGCGTTACGTTATAACGTACAACGTACTGTAGTATTACGTTATGACGTCTAACGCTATATAGTATTACGTTATAAAGTGTAACGTTATGTAGTATAACGTTATAACGTATAACGTACTATAGTATTACGGTATAACGTAAAACGTAATGTAGTATTACGTTATAACGTATAACGTACTATAGAATTACGTTATAACGTATAACGTAATATAGTATTACGGTATAACGTATAATGTTGTATGGTATTACGCTAAAACGTACAACGTACTGTAGTATTACGTTATGACGTCTAACGCTATATAGTATTACGTTATATAGTATTACGTTATAACGTATCACGTTATATGGTATTAGTTTATAACGGTTAACATTATATAGAGTCACTCTATAACGGCTAACATTATATAGAATTACGTTATAACATACAACGTTATACAGTATTACGGTATAACGTATAACGTTATACAGTATTACGTTATAACGGGTACCCTTATATAGTATTACGTTATGACGTCTAAGGCTATATAATATTACGTTATGACGTTTAACGTTATATAGCATTACGTTATAACGTATCACGTTATATGGTATTAGTTTATAACGGTTAACATTATATAGAGTCACTCTATAACGGCTAACATTATATAGAATTACGTTATAACATACAACGTTATACAGTATTACGATATAACGTGTAACGTTATATAGAATTACGTTATAACGTCTAAGGTAACATAGTATTACGTTATAGCGTATAACGTACTATAGTATTACGGTATAACGTAAAACGTAATGTAGTATTACGTTATAACGTATAACGTTGTATAGTATTACCTTATAACGTATAACGCTGTATAGTATTACGTTATAACGTATAACGTACTATAGTATTATGTTATAACGTAAATCGTAATATAGAATTACGTTATAACGTCTAAGGTAACATAGTATTACGTTATAGCGTATAACGTACTATAGTATTACGGTATAACGTAAAACGTAATGTAGTATTACGTTATAACGTATAACGTTGTATAGTATTACCTTATAACGTATAACGCTGTATAGTATTACGTTATAACGTATAACGTACTATAGTATTATGTTATAACGTAAATCGTAATATAGAATTACGTTATAACGTCTAAGGTAACATAGTATTACGTTATAGCGTATAACGTACTATAGTATTACGGTATAACGTATAACGTAATGTAGTATTACGGTATAACGTATAACGTACTATAGTATTACGTTATAACGTATAACGTAATATAGTATTACGGTATAACGTATAATGTTGTATGGTATTACGCTAAAACGTACAACGTACTGTAGTATTACGTTATGACGTCTAACGCTATATAGTATTACGTTATATAGTATTACGTTATAACGTATCACGTTATATGGTATTAGTTTATAACGGTTAACATTATATAGAGTCACTTTATAACGGCTAACATTATATAGAATTACGTTATAACATACAACGTTATACAGTATTACGGTATAACGTATAACGTTATATAGTATTTCTTTATAACGGTTAACAATATATAGAATTACGTTATAACGTGTAACGTTATATAGAATTACGGTATAACGTCTAAGGTAATACAGTATTACGTTATAACGTATAACGTACTATAGAATTATGTTATAACGTATAACGTAATATAGTATTACGGTATAACGTATAATATTGTATGGTATTACGCTAAAACGTACAACGTACTGTAGTATTACGTTATGACGTCTAACGCTATATAGTATTACGTTATATAGTATTACGTTATAACGTATCACGTTATATGGTATTAGTTTTTAACGGTTAACATTATATATAGAGTCACTATATAACGGCTAACATTATATAGAATTACGTTATAACATACAACGTTATATAGTATTAAGTTATAACGTCTAGAGTAAAGTAGTATTACGTTATAACGTTCTACGTAGTATAGTATTACGTTACAACGTAAAACGCAATATTGTATTACGGTATAACGTATAACGTTATATAGTATTACGTTATAACGTCTAATGTAATAAAATATTACGGTATAACGTATAACGTTATACAGTATTACGTTATAACGGGTACCCTTATATAGTATTACGTTATGACGTTTAACGTTATATAGTATTACGTTATAACGTGTAACGTTATATAGAATTACGGTATAACGTCTAAGGTAACATAGTATTACGTTATATCGTCTAATGTAATATAGTATTACGTTATAACGTATAACGTACTATAGAATTACGTTATAACGTATAACGTAATATAGTATTACGGTATAACGTATAACGTTATACAGTATTACATTATAACGGGTACCCTTATATAGTATTACGTTATGACGTCTAAGGCTATATAATATTACGTTATGACGTTTAACGTTATATAGCATTACGTTATAACGTACAACGTACTGTAGTATTACGTTATAACGTATAACGTACTATAGTATTACGGTATAACGTAAAACGTAATGTAGTATTACGTTATAACGTATAACGTAATATAATATTACGGTATAACGTCTAACGCTATATAGTATTACGTTGTAACGTATAAAGTTGTATGGTATTACGCTAAAACGTACAACGTACTGTAGTATTACGTTATGACGTCTAACGCTATATAGTATTACGTTATATAGTATTACGTTATATAGTATTACGTTATAGCGTATAACGTAATATAGTGTTACGGTATAACGTATAACGTAATGTAGTATTACGTTATAACGTATAACGTAATATAATATTACGGTATAACGTTATATAGAATTACGGTATAACGTCTAAGGTAATATAGTATTACGTTATAACGTATAACGTACTATAGAATTACGTTATAACGTATAACGTAATATAGTATTACGGTATAACGTATAAAGTTGTATGGTATTACGCTAAAACGTACAACGTACTGTAGTATTACGTTATGACGTCTAACGCTATATAGTATTACGTTATATAGTATTACGTTATATAGTATTACGTTATAACGTATCACGTTTTATGGTATTAGTTTATAACGGTTAACATTATATAGAGTCACTTTATAACGGCTAACATTATATAGAATTACGTTATAACATACAACGTTATATAGTATTAAGTTATAACGTCTAGGGTAAAGTAGTATTACGTTATAACGTTCAACGTACTATAGTATTACGGTATAACGTAAAACGTAATGTAGTATTACGTTATAACGTATACCGTAATATAATGTTACGGTATAACGTATAACGTAATATAATTTTACGGTATAACGTAAAACGTAATATAGTATTACGGTATAACGTATAACGTTATATAGTATTACGTTATAACGTATAACGTACTATAGTATTACGGTATAACGTAAAACGTAATGTAGTATCACGTTATAACGTATAACGTAATATAATATTACGGTATAACGTATAACGTAATATAATATTACGGTATAACGTCTAACGTTATATAGTATTACGTTATAACGTATAACGTAATGTAGTATTACGGTATAACGTATAACGTAATGTAGTATTACGGTATAACGTATAACGTTATATAGTATTACTTTATAACGGTTAACAATATATAGAATTACGTTATAACGTATAACCTAATATAGTATTACGGTATAACTTGTAACGTTATATAGAATTACGTTATAACGTGTAACGTTATATAGAATTACGTTATAACGTCGAAGGTAACATAGTATTACGTTATAGCGTATAACGTACTATAGTATTACGTTATAACGTATAACGTTATGTAGTATTACTGTATAACGTATAACGTTATATAGTATTACTTTATAACGGTTAACAATATATAGAATTACGTTATATCGTTTAACGTTATATAGTATTACGGTATAACGTCTAACGTTATATAGTATTACGTTATAACGTCTAAGGAAATATAGAATTACGTTATAGCGTATATCGTACTATAGTATTACGTTATAACGTATAACGTAATGTAGTATTACGGTATAACGTATAACGTTATATAGTATTACTTTATAACGGTTAACAATATATAGAATTACGTTATAACGTTTAACGTTATATAGTATTACGTTATAACGTGTAACGTTATATAGAATTACGGTATAACGTCTAAGGTAACATAGTATTACGTTATAACGTACATATAACGTAATATAGTATTACGGTATAAGGTATAACGTTGTATAGTATTACTTTATAACGGTTAACAATATATAGAATTACGTTATAAAGTTTAACGTTATATAGTATTACGTTATAACGTCTAAGGAAATATAGTATTACGTTATAGCGTATAACGTACTATAGTATTACGTTATAACGTATAACGTACTATAGTATTACGGTATAACGTAAAACGTAATGTAGTATCACGTTATAACGTATAACGTAATATAATATTACGGTATAACGTATAACGTAATATAATATTACGGTATAACGTCTAACGTTATATAGTATTACGTTATAACGTATAACGTAATGTAGTATTACGGTGTAACGTATAACGTTATATAGTATTACTTTATAACGGTTAACAATATATAGAATTACGTTATAACGTATAACCTAATATAGTATTACGGTATAACTTGTAACGTTATATAGGATTACGTTATAACGTGTAACGTTATATAGAATTACGTTATAACGTCGAAGGTAACATAGTATTACGTTATAGCGTATAACGTACTATAGTTTTACGTTATAACGTATAACGTTATGTAGTATTACTGTATAACGTATAACGTTATATAGTATTACTTTATAACGGTTAACAATATATAGAATTACGTTATATCGTTTAACGTTATATAGTATTACGGTATAACGTCTAACGTTATATAGTATTACGTTATAACGTCTAAGGAAATATAGTATTACGTTATAGCGTATAACGTACTATAGTATTACGTTATAACGTATAACGTAATGTAGTATTACGGTATAACGTATAACGTTATATAGTATTTCTTTATAACGGTTAACAATATATAGAATTACGTTATAACGTTTAACGTTATATAGTATTACGTTATAACGTGTAACGTTATATAGCATAACGTTATAACGTCTAAGGTAATATAGTATAACGTTATAACGTATAACGTTAAAAAGTATTACCTTATAACGAATAAAGTAATATAGTATTATGGTATAACGTATAACGTTATATAGGATAACTTTATAGCGGTTCACAATATATGGAAATACGTTATAACGTTTAACGTTATATAGTATTGCGTTATAACGTGTAACGTTAAATAGTATTACGTTATAACGTATCACGTCATATGGTATTAGTTTATAACGGTTAACATTATATATAGAGTCACTTTATAACGGCTAACATTATATAGAATTACGTTATAACATACAACGTTATATAGTATTAAGTTATAACGTCTAGGGTAAAATAATATTGCGTTATAACGTACTACGGACTATAGTATTACGTTACAACGTAAAACGTAATATAGTATTAAGGTATAACGTATAACGTTATACTGTATTTCGTTATAACGTGTACACTTATATAGTATTGCATTATGACGTCTAACGCTATATAATATTACGTTATTACGTGTAACGTTATATAGCATTACGTTATAACGTATCACGTTATATGGTAATACTTTATAGCGGTTAACATTATATAGAATTACGTTATAACTTTTAACGTTATACAGTATTACGATATAACGTGTAACGTAGTATAGTATTACCTTATAACGTCTAACGTTATATAGTATTACGTTATAACGTCTAACGTTATATAGTATTACGTTGTAACGTCTAAGCTAATATAGTATTACGTTATGACGTCTAACGCTATATAATATTACGTTATGACGTGCAACGTTACATAACATTACGTTATAACGTTTAACGTTATACAGTAATACGGTATAACGTATAACGTTATATAGTATTACGGTATAACGTATAACGTTATATAGTATTACGTTATAACCTTTAACGTTATACAGTATTACGATATAACGTGTAACGTAATATAGTATTACGTTATAACGTCTAACGTTATATAGTATTACGTTATAACGTTTAACGTTATACAGTAATACGGTATAACGTATAACGTTATATAGTATTACGGTATAACGTATAACGTTATATAGTATTACGTTATAACGTTTAACGTTATACAGTAATACGGTATAACGTATAACGTTATATAGTATTAAGGTATAACGTATAACGTTATATAGTATTACGTTATAACCTTTAACGTTATACAGTATTACGATATAACGTGTAACGTAATATAGTATTACGTTATAACGTCTAACGTTATATAGTATAACGTTATAACGTCTTAGGTAATATAATTTTACGTTATAACGTGTCACGTATATGGTATTACTTTATAACGGTTAACATTATATAGAATTACGTTATAACGTATAATGTTATTTAGTATTACGTTACGACGTGTAACGTTATACGGAATTATTTAATAACGTGTAACGTTATACGGTATTACGTTATAACGTGTTACGTTATATGGTATTACGTTATAACGTGTAACGTTATTTGGTATTACCTTATAACGTGTAACCTTATATAGTACAGCGTTATAACGTATAATGTTATTTAGTATTACGCTATGAGGTGTAACGTTATGACGTGGTCCGTTATATACTACAGCGTTATAACGTATAACGTTACGTAGTATTACATTATAGCGTCTATCGTTATATAGTATTACGTTATAACGTATAACGTTATATAGTGCTACGTTGTGTCGTGTTACGTTATATAGAATTACGTTATGCGTTTAACGTTATATGGTACTACGTTATGACGTGTAACGTTATATAGTGTTACGTTATGACGTGTAACATTATATAGTGTTACGTTCTGACGTGTAACGTTACATAGTATTACGTTATAACGCATAACGTTATACAGTGCTACGTTATGGCGTGTTACGTTATATAGAATTACGTTATGACGTTTAACGTTATATGGTACTACGTTATGACGTGTAACTTTATATAGTGTTACGTTCTGACGTGTAACGTTATATAGTGCGGCGTTATAACGTATAACGTTATATAGTATAACGTTATAACGCATAACGTTATACAGTATTATGTTATAACGTGTAACGTTATATGGTATTCACGCTACACAGTATTACTTTATAAAGTGTAACGTTATATAGTGTTACGATATAACGCATAACGTTATATAGTGTTACGTTATGACGTGTAACGTTACATAGTATTACGTGATAACGTATAACGTTATACAATATCACGTTATAACGTGTAACGTTATATGGTATTACGTTATGACGTATAACGTTATTTAGCATTACGTTATGACGTATAAAGTTATATAGCACATCACTGTAACATATTTCGTTACATAGTATTACGCTATAACGGACAACGATGTGTAGTAGTACATTATGACGGGTAACGTTATATAGTTTTACGTTATGACGTGTAACGTTATATAGTATTACGTTATAACGATTAACGTTATTTGGTATTACCTTATAACGTGTAACGTTATATAGTACAGCGTTATAACGTATAATGTTATTTAGTATTACGCTATGACGTGTAACGTTATACAATATTACGTTATAACGTGTAACGTTATATGGTATTACGTTATGTCGTGTAACGTTATATGGTATTACGTTATGACGTGTAACGTTATTTGGGATTACGTTACAACGTGTAACGTTATATGGTATTACGTTATGACGTGTAACGTTATATAGTATTACGTTATAACGTGTAACGTTATATATAGTACAGCGTTATAACGTATAATGAAATATAGTATTACGTTATAACGTGTACTGTTATATAAGAAAACGTTATTTAGTATAACGTTATTTAGTATAACGTTATTTAGTTTTACGGTATGACGCGTAACGATATATAGTGTTACGTTTTGACGTGTAACGTTATATAGAATTACGTTATAACGTATAACGTTATATAGTATTACGTTATGACGTGTTACGTTATATGGAATAACTTTATAACGTCTAACGTTACGTAGTATTACGTTATAACGTCTATCGTATATAGTATTACGTCATTACGTATAACGATACATCGTATTACGTCATGACGTTTAACGTTATATGGTACTACGTTATGACGTGTAACGTTATATAGTGTTACGTTATGACGTGTAACTTTATGTAGTATTACATTATGACGTGTAACGTTATATAGTTTTACGTTATGGCGTGTAACTTTATAAAGTAGTACGTTATGACGTGTAACGTTAGGTAGTATTACGTTATAACGTCTATCGTTATATAGTGTAACGTTATGACGTGTAACTTTATATGGTATTACGTTATAACGTGTAACGTTATATGGTATTACGTTATGACGTATAACGTTATTTAGCATTACGTTGTGACGTGTAACGTTACATAATATTACGTTATAACGTATAACGTTTTACAGTATTACTCTATGACGTGTAATGTTATATTGTATTACGTTATAACGTCTATCGTTATATAGTATTACGTTATAACGTGTAACGTTATACAGTATTACGTTATAACGTGTAACGTTATATTGTATTACGTTATGACGTGTAACGCTATATAGTGTTACGTTATGACGTGTAACCTTATATAGTATTACATTATAACGTCTATCGTTATATAGTATAACGTTATAACGTATAACGTTACGTAGTATTACGTTATAACGTCTATCGTTATATAGTATTACGTTATAACGTGTAACGTTACATGGTATTACGTTATAAAGTCTATCGTTATATAGTATTACGTTATAACGTGTAACGTTACATGGTGTTACGTTATGTCGTATAACGTTATACAGTATAACGTTATAACGTGTAACGTTATATAGTGTTACGTTATTACGTATAACGTTACATAGTATTACGCTATAACGGATAACGATGTGTAGTATTACGTTATGACGTATAACGTTATATAGCATATCACTCTAACATATTTCGTTACATAGTATTACGCTATAACGGATAACGATGTGTAGTATTACCTTATGACCTGTAACGTTATATAGTTTTACGTTATGGCGTGTAACGTTATATAGTATTACGTTATAACGTATAACGTTATTTAGTATTACGTTATGACGTGTAACGTTACATAGTATTACGTTATAACGTATAACGTTTTACAATATTACGTTATGACGTGTAACGTTATATACTATTACGTTATAACATCTATCGTTATATAGTATTACGCTATAACGTGTAACGTTATATGGTATTACGTTATGTCGTATAACGTTATACAGTATAACGTTATAACGTGTAACGTTATATAGTATTACGTTATAACGTATAACGTTATACAGTATTACGTTATAACGTCTATCGTTATATAGTATTACGTTATGACGTGTAACGTTATATAGTATTACGTTACAACGTATAACGATATATAGTATTACGTTATAACGTATAACGTTATTCAGTATTACGTTATGACGTGTAACGTTATATAGTATTACGTTATAACATCTATCGTTATATAGTATTACGCTATAACGTGTAACGTTATATGGTATTACGTTATGTCGTATAACGTTATACAGCATAACGTTATAACGTGTAACGTTATTTAGCATTACGTTATGACGTGTAACGTTACATAGCATTACGTTATAACGTATAACGTTTTACAATATTACGTTGTAACGTGTAACGTTATATAGTATTACGTTATGACGTGTAACGTTATATTGTATTACGTTATGACGTGTAACGCTATATAGTGTTACGTTATGACGTGTAACTTTATATATTATAACGTTATAACGTCTATCGTTATGTAGTATAACGTTATAACGTATAACGTTACGTAGTATTACGTTATAACGTCTATCGTTATATAGTATTACGTTATAACGTGTAACGTTACATGGTATTACGTTATAAAGTCTATCGTTATATAGTATTACGTTATAACGTGTAACGTTACGTGGTGTTACGTTATGTCGTATAACGTTATACAGTATAACGTTATAACGTGTAACGTTATATAGTATTACGTTATAACATCTATCGTTATATAGTATTACGCTATAACGTGTAACGTTATATGGTATTACGTTATGTCGTATAACGTTATACAGTGTAACGTTATAACGTGTAACGTTATTTAGCATTACGTTATGACGTGTAACGTTACATAGCATTACGTTATAACGTATAACGTTTTACAATATTACGTTGTAACGTGTAACGTTATATAGTATTACGTTATGACGTATAATGTTATTTAGTTTTACGTTATGACGTGTAACGTTAACGTTATTACTTTATAACGTGTAACTTTATACGGTGTTACGTTATAACGTGTGACGTTATATGGTATTACGTTATAACGTGTAACGTTATATGGTATTACGTTATAACGTGTAACGTTATTTGGTATTACCTTATAACGTGTAACGTTACACTGTATTACGTTATGACGTGTAACGTTATATTGTATTACGTTATGACGTGTAACGCTATATAGTGTTACGTTATGACGTGTAACTTTATATATTATAACGTTATAACGTCTATCGTTATGTAGTATAACGTTATAACGTATAACGTTACGTAGTATTACGTTATAACGTCTATCGTTATATAGTATTACGTTATAACGTGTAACGTTACATGGTATTACGTTATAAAGTCTATCGTTATATAGTATTACGTTATAACGTGTAACGTTACGTGGTGTTACGTTATGTCGTATAACGTTATACAGTATAACGTTATAACGTGTAACGTTATATAGTGTTACGTTATTACGTATAACGTTATATAGTATTACGTTATAACGTATAACGTTATACAGTATTACGTTATGACGTGTAACGTTATATAGCACATAACTGTAACATATTTCGTTTCATAGTATTACGCTATAACGGATAACGATGTGTAGTATTACATTATGACGTGTAACGTTATATAGTTTTACGTTATGACGCGTAACATTATATAGTATTACGTTATAACGTCTATCGTTATATAGTATTACGTTATAACGTGTAACGTTATATGGTATTACGTTATGACGTGTAACGTTATATAGTATTACGTTACAACGTATAACGATATATAGTATTACGTTATAACGTATAACGCTATACAGTATTACGTTATGACGTGTAACGTTATATAGTATTACGTTATGACGTGTAACGTTATATAGTATTACGTTATGACGTATAACGTTATATAGCACATCACTCTAACATATTTCGTTACATAGTATTACGCTATAACGGATAACGATGTGTAGTATTACCTTATGACCTGTAACGTTATATAGTTTTACGTTATGACGTGTAACATTATATAGTATTACGTTATAACGTCTATCGTTATATAGTATTACGTTATAACGTGTAACGTTATATAGTATTACGTTATGACGTATAACGTTATTTGGTATTACCTTATAACGTGTAACGTTATACAGTATTACGTTCTAACGTGTAACGTTATATTGTATTACGTTATGACGTGTAACGCTATATAGTGTTACGTTATAACGTGTAACTTTATATAGTATAACGTTATAACGTCTATCGTTATATAGTATAACGTTATAACGTATAACGTTACGTAGTATTACGTTATAACGTCTGTCGTTATATAGTATTACGTTATAACGTGTAACGTTATATGGTATTACGTTATGTCGTGTAACGTTATATAGTGTCACGTTATAATGTTTAACGTTATATGGTACTACTTTATGACGTGTAACTTTATATAGTGATACGTTCTGACGTTGTAAGGTTATATAGTGCGGCGTTATAACGTATAACGTTATATAGTATAACGTTATAACGTGTAACGTTTTATGGTATAACGTTATAACGTGTAACGTTATATGGTATTACGCTACACAGTATTACTTTATAAAGTGTAACGTTATATAGTGTTACGATATAACGTATAACGTTGTATAGTATTACGTAATAACGTATAACGTTATATGGTAATGCGTTATGACGTGTAACGTTATATAGTGTTACGTTATGACGTGTAACTTTATATAGTGTTACGTTCTGACGTGTAACGTTACATAGTATTACGTTATAACGCATAACGTTATACAGTATTATGTTATAACATGTAACGTTATATGGTATTACGCTACACAGTATTACTTTATAAAGTGTATCGTTATATAGTGTTACGTTATGACGTGTAACTTTATATAGTGTTACGTTCTGACGTGTAACGTTACATAGTATTACGTTATAACGCATAACGTTATACAGTATTATGTTATAACGTGTAACGTTATATGGTATTACGCTACACAGTATTACTTTATAAAGTGTAACGTTATATAGTGTTACGATATAACGTATAACGTTGTATAGTGTTACGTTATAACGTATAACGTTATATGGTAATGCGTTATGACGTGTAACGTTATATAGTGTTACGTTATGACGTGTAACTTTATATAGTGTTACGTTCTGACGTGCAACGTTACATTGTATTACATACGTTATGACGTGTAACGTTACATAGTATTACGTGATAACGTATAACGTTATACAATATTACGTTATAACGTGTAACGTTATATGGTATTACGTTATGACGTATAACGTTATATAGCATTACGTTATGACGTATAACGTTATATAGCACATCATTGTAACATATTTCGTTACATAGTATTACGCTATAACGGATTACGATGTGTAGTATTACATTATGACGGGTAACGTTATATAGTTTTACGTTATGACGTGTAACGTTACATAGTATTACGTTATAACGTATAACGTTTTACAGTATTACTCTATGACGTGTAACGTTATATAGTATTTCGATATAACGTATAACGTTATATAGTATTACGTTATAACGTATATCGTTATACAGTATTACGTTATGACGTGTAACGTTATATAGTGTTGCGTTATGACGTGTAACTTTATATAGTATTACGTTATGACGTGTAACGTTATATAGTGTTACGTTATGACGTGTAACTTTATATAGTATTACATTATAACGTCTATCGTTATATAGTATAACGTTATAACGTATAACGTTACGTAGTATTATGTTATAACGTCTATCGTTATATAGTATTACGTTATAACGTGTAACGTTACATGGTGTTACGTTATGCCGTATAACGTTATACAGTATAACGTTATAACGTGTAACGTTATATAGTGTTACGTTATTACGTATAACGTTATATAGTATTACGTTATAACGTATAACGTTATACAGTATTACGTTATGACGTATAACGTTATATAGCACATCACTCTAACATATGTCGTTGCATAGTATTACGCTATAACGGATAACGATGTGTAGTATTACCTTATGACCTGTAACGTTATATAGTTTTACGTTATGGCGTGTAACGTTATATAGTATTACGTTATAACGTATAACGTTATTTAGTATTACGTTATGACGTGTAACGCTACATAGTATTACATTATAACGTCTATCGTTATATAGTATAACGTTATAACGTATAACGTTACGTAGTATTATGTTATAACGTCTATCGTTATATAGTATTACGTTATAACGTGTAACGTTACATGGTGTTACGTTATGCCGTGTAACTTTATATAGTATTACGTTATGACGTGTAACGTTATATAGTGTTACGTTATGACGTGTAACTTTATATAGTATTACATTATAACGTCTATCGTTATATAGTATAACGTTATAACGTATAACGTTACGTAGTATTATGTTATAACGTCTATCGTTATATAGTATTACGTTATAACGTGTAACGTTACATGGTGTTACGTTATGCCGTATAACGTTATACAGTATAACGTTATAACGTGTAACGTTATATAGTGTTACGTTATTACGTATAACGTTATATAGTATTACGTTATAACGTATAACGTTATACAGTATTACGTTATGACGTATAACGTTATATAGCACATCACTCTAACATATTTCGTTACATAGTATTACGCTATAACGGATAACGATGTGTAGTATTACCTTATGACCTGTAACGTTATATAGTTTTACGTTATGGCGTGTAACGTTATATAGTATTACGTTATAACGTATAACGTTATTTAGTATTACGTTATGACGTGTAACGTTATATAGTATTACGTTATGACGTATAACGTTATATAGCACATCACTCTAACATATTTCGTTACATAGTATTACGCTATAACGGATAACGATGTGTAGTATTACCTTATGACCTGTAACGTTATATAGTTTTACGTTATGACGTGTAACATTATATAGTATTACGTTATAACGTCTATCGTTATATAGTATTACGTTATAACGTGTAACGTTATATAGTATTACGTTATGACGTATAACGTTATTTGGTATTACCTTATAACGTGTAACGTTATACAGTATTACGTTCTAACGTGTAACGTTATATTGTATTACGTTATGACGTGTAACGCTATATAGTGTTACGTTATAACGTGTAACTTTATATAGTATAACGTTATAACGTCTATCGTTATATAGTATAACGTTATAACGTATAACGTTACGTAGTATTACGTTATAACGTCTGTCGTTATATAGTATTACGTTATAACGTGTAACGTTATATGGTATTACGTTATGTCGTGTAACGTTATATAGTGTCACGTTATAATGTTTAACGTTATATGGTACTACTTTATGACGTGTAACTTTATATAGTGATACGTTCTGACGTTGTAAGGTTATATAGTGCGGCGTTATAACGTATAACGTTATATAGTATAACGTTATAACGTGTAACGTTTTATGGTATAACGTTATAACGTGTAACGTTATATGGTATTACGCTACACAGTATTACTTTATAAAGTGTAACGTTATATAGTGTTACGATATAACGTATAACGTTGTATAGTATTACGTAATAACGTATAACGTTATATGGTAATGCGTTATGACGTGTAACGTTATATAGTGTTACGTTATGACGTGTAACTTTATATAGTGTTACGTTCTGACGTGTAACGTTACATAGTATTACGTTATAACGCATAACGTTATACAGTATTATGTTATAACATGTAACGTTATATGGTATTACGCTACACAGTATTACTTTATAAAGTGTATCGTTATATAGTGTTACGTTATGACGTGTAACTTTATATAGTGTTACGTTCTGACGTGTAACGTTACATAGTATTACGTTATAACGCATAACGTTATACAGTATTATGTTATAACGTGTAACGTTATATGGTATTACGCTACACAGTATTACTTTATAAAGTGTAACGTTATATAGTGTTACGATATAACGTATAACGTTGTATAGTGTTACGTTATAACGTATAACGTTATATGGTAATGCGTTATGACGTGTAACGTTATATAGTGTTACGTTATGACGTGTAACTTTATATAGTGTTACGTTCTGACGTGCAACGTTACATTGTATTACATACGTTATGACGTGTAACGTTACATAGTATTACGTGATAACGTATAACGTTATACAATATTACGTTATAACGTGTAACGTTATATGGTATTACGTTATGACGTATAACGTTATATAGCATTACGTTATGACGTATAACGTTATATAGCACATCATTGTAACATATTTCGTTACATAGTATTACGCTATAACGGATTACGATGTGTAGTATTACATTATGACGGGTAACGTTATATAGTTTTACGTTATGACGTGTAACGTTACATAGTATTACGTTATAACGTATAACGTTTTACAGTATTACTCTATGACGTGTAACGTTATATAGTATTTCGATATAACGTATAACGTTATATAGTATTACGTTATAACGTATATCGTTATACAGTATTACGTTATGACGTGTAACGTTATATAGTGTTGCGTTATGACGTGTAACTTTATATAGTATTACGTTATGACGTGTAACGTTATATAGTGTTACGTTATGACGTGTAACTTTATATAGTATTACATTATAACGTCTATCGTTATATAGTATAACGTTATAACGTATAACGTTACGTAGTATTATGTTATAACGTCTATCGTTATATAGTATTACGTTATAACGTGTAACGTTACATGGTGTTACGTTATGCCGTATAACGTTATACAGTATAACGTTATAACGTGTAACGTTATATAGTGTTACGTTATTACGTATAACGTTATATAGTATTACGTTATAACGTATAACGTTATACAGTATTACGTTATGACGTATAACGTTATATAGCACATCACTCTAACATATGTCGTTACATAGTATTACGCTATAACGGATAACGATGTGTAGTATTACCTTATGACCTGTAACGTTATATAGTTTTACGTTATGGCGTGTAACGTTATATAGTATTACGTTATAACGTATAACGTTATTTAGTATTACGTTATGACGTGTAACGCTACATAGTATTACATTATAACGTCTATCGTTATATAGTATAACGTTATAACGTATAACGTTACGTAGTATTATGTTATAACGTCTATCGTTATATAGTATTACGTTATAACGTGTAACGTTACATGGTGTTACGTTATGCCGTGTAACTTTATATAGTATTACGTTATGACGTGTAACGTTATATAGTGTTACGTTATGACGTGTAACTTTATATAGTATTACATTATAACGTCTATCGTTATATAGTATAACGTTATAACGTATAACGTTACGTAGTATTATGTTATAACGTCTATCGTTATATAGTATTACGTTATAACGTGTAACGTTACATGGTGTTACGTTATGCCGTATAACGTTATACAGTATAACGTTATAACGTGTAACGTTATATAGTGTTACGTTATTACGTATAACGTTATATAGTATTACGTTATAACGTATAACGTTATACAGTATTACGTTATGACGTATAACGTTATATAGCACATCACTCTAACATATTTCGTTACATAGTATTACGCTATAACGGATAACGATGTGTAGTATTACCTTATGACCTGTAACGTTATATAGTTTTACGTTATGGCGTGTAACGTTATATAGTATTACGTTATAACGTATAACGTTATTTAGTATTACGTTATGACGTGTAACGCTACATAGTATTACATTATAACGTCTATCGTTATATAGTATAACGTTATAACGTATAACGTTACGTAGTATTATGTTATAACGTCTATCGTTATATAGTATTACGTTATAACGTGTAACGTTACATGGTGTTACGTTATGCCGTATAACGTTATACAGTATAACGTTATAACGTGTAACGTTATATAGTATTACGTTATAACGTATAACGTTATACAGTATTACGTTATAACGTCTATCGTTATATAGTATTACGTTATGACGTGTAACGTTATATAGTATTACGTTACAACGTATAACGATATATAGTATTACGTTATAACGTGTAACGTTATATGGTATTACGTTATGTCGTGTAACGTTATATAGTGTCACGTTATAATGTTTAACGTTATATGGTACTACTTTATGACGTGTAACTTTATATAGTGATACGTTCTGACGTTGTAAGGTTATATAGTGCGGCGTTATAACGTATAACGTTATATAGTATAACGTTATAACGTGTAACGTTTTATGGTATAACGTTATAACGTGTAACGTTATATGGTATTACGCTACACAGTATTACTTTATAAAGTGTAACGTTATATAGTGTTACGATATAACGTATAACGTTGTATAGTATTACGTAATAACGTATAACGTTATATGGTAATGCGTTATGACGTGTAACGTTATATAGTGTTACGTTATGACGTGTAACTTTATATAGTGTTACGTTCTGACGTGTAACGTTACATAGTATTACGTTATAACGCATAACGTTATACAGTATTATGTTATAACATGTAACGTTATATGGTATTACGCTACACAGTATTACTTTATAAAGTGTATCGTTATATAGTGTTACGTTATGACGTGTAACTTTATATAGTGTTACGTTCTGACGTGTAACGTTACATAGTATTACGTTATAACGCATAACGTTATACAGTATTATGTTATAACGTGTAACGTTATATGGTATTACGCTACACAGTATTACTTTATAAAGTGTAACGTTATATAGTGTTACGATATAACGTATAACGTTGTATAGTGTTACGTTATAACGTATAACGTTATATGGTAATGCGTTATGACGTGTAACGTTATATAGTGTTACGTTATGACGTGTAACTTTATATAGTGTTACGTTCTGACGTGCAACGTTACATTGTATTACATACGTTATGACGTGTAACGTTACATAGTATTACGTGATAACGTATAACGTTATACAATATTACGTTATAACGTGTAACGTTATATGGTATTACGTTATGACGTATAACGTTATATAGCATTACGTTATGACGTATAACGTTATATAGCACATCATTGTAACATATTTCGTTACATAGTATTACGCTATAACGGATTACGATGTGTAGTATTACATTATGACGGGTAACGTTATATAGTTTTACGTTATGACGTGTAACGTTACATAGTATTACGTTATAACGTATAACGTTTTACAGTATTACTCTATGACGTGTAACGTTATATAGTATTTCGATATAACGTATAACGTTATATAGTATTACGTTATAACGTATATCGTTATACAGTATTACGTTATGACGTGTAACGTTATATAGTGTTGCGTTATGACGTGTAACTTTATATAGTATTACGTTATGACGTGTAACGTTATATAGTGTTACGTTATGACGTGTAACTTTATATAGTATTACATTATAACGTCTATCGTTATATAGTATAACGTTATAACGTATAACGTTACGTAGTATTATGTTATAACGTCTATCGTTATATAGTATTACGTTATAACGTGTAACGTTACATGGTGTTACGTTATGCCGTATAACGTTATACAGTATAACGTTATAACGTGTAACGTTATATAGTGTTACGTTATTACGTATAACGTTATATAGTATTACGTTATAACGTATAACGTTATACAGTATTACGTTATGACGTATAACGTTATATAGCACATCACTCTAACATATGTCGTTACATAGTATTACGCTATAACGGATAACGATGTGTAGTATTACCTTATGACCTGTAACGTTATATAGTTTTACGTTATGGCGTGTAACGTTATATAGTATTACGTTATAACGTATAACGTTATTTAGTATTACGTTATGACGTGTAACGCTACATAGTATTACATTATAACGTCTATCGTTATATAGTATAACGTTATAACGTATAACGTTACGTAGTATTATGTTATAACGTCTATCGTTATATAGTATTACGTTATAACGTGTAACGTTACATGGTGTTACGTTATGCCGTGTAACTTTATATAGTATTACGTTATGACGTGTAACGTTATATAGTGTTACGTTATGACGTGTAACTTTATATAGTATTACATTATAACGTCTATCGTTATATAGTATAACGTTATAACGTATAACGTTACGTAGTATTATGTTATAACGTCTATCGTTATATAGTATTACGTTATAACGTGTAACGTTACATGGTGTTACGTTATGCCGTATAACGATATACAGTATAACGTTATAACGTGTAACGTTATATAGTGTTACGTTATTACGTATAACGTTATATAGTATTACGTTATAACGTATAACGTTATACAGTATTACGTTATGACGTATAACGTTATATAGCACATCACTCTAACATATTTCGTTACATAGTATTACGCTATAACGGATAACGATGTGTAGTATTACCTTATGACCTGTAACGTTATATAGTTTTACGTTATGGCGTGTAACGTTATATAGTATTACGTTATAACGTATAACGTTATTTAGTATTACGTTATGACGTGTAACGCTACATAGTATTACATTATAACGTCTATCGTTATATAGTATAACGTTATAACGTATAACGTTACGTAGTATTATGTTATAACGTCTATCGTTATATAGTATTACGTTATAACGTGTAACGTTACATGGTGTTACGTTATGCCGTATAACGTTATACAGTATAACGTTATAACGTGTAACGTTATATAGTATTACGTTATAACGTATAACGTTATACAGTATTACGTTATAACGTCTATCGTTATATAGTATTACGTTATGACGTGTAACGTTATATAGTATTACGTTACAACGTATAACGATATATAGTATTACGTTATAACGTATAACGTTATTCAGTATTACGTTATGACGTGTAACGTTATATAGTATTACGTTATAACATCTATCGTTATATAGTATTACGCTATAACGTGTAACGTTATATGGTATTACGTTATGTCGTATAACGTTATACAGTGTAACGTTATAACGTGTAACGTTATTTAGCATTACGTTATGACGTGTAACGTTACATAGCATTACGTTATAACGTATAACGTTTTACAATATTACGTTGTAACGTGTAACGTTATATAGTATTACGTTATGACGTATAATGTTATTTAGTTTTACGTTATGACGTGTAACGTTAACGTTATTACTTTATAACGTGTAACTTTATACGGTATTACGTTATAACGTGTGACGTTATATGGTATTACGTTATAACGTGTAACGTTATATGGTATTACGTTATAACGTGTAACGTTATTTGGTATTACCTTATAACGTGTAACGTTACACTGTATTACGTTATGACGTGTAACGTTATATTGTATTACGTTATGACGTGTAACGCTATATAGTGTTACGTTATGACGTGTAACTTTATATATTATAACGTTATAACGTCTATCGTTATGTAGTATAACGTTATAACGTATAACGTTACGTAGTATTACGTTATAACGTCTATCGTTATATAGTATTACGTTATAACGTGTAACGTTACATGGTATTACGTTATAAAGTCTATCGTTATATAGTATTACGTTATAACGTGTAACGTTACGTGGTGTTACGTTATGACGTGTAACGTTATATAGTGTTACGTTATTACGTATAACGTTATATAGTATTACGTTATAACGTATAACGTTATACAGTATTACGTTATGACGTATAACGTTATATAGCACATCACTCTAACATATTTCGTTACATAGTATTACGCTATAACGGATAACGATGTGTAGTATTACATTATGACGTGTAACGTTATATAGTTTTACGTTATGACGCGTAACATTATATAGTATTACGTTATAACGTCTATCGTTATATAGTATTACGTTATAACGTGTAACGTTATATGGTATTACGTTATGACGTGTAACGTTATATAGTATTACGTTACAACGTATAACGATATATAGTATTACGTTATAACGTATAACGCTATACAGTATTACGTTATGACGTGTAACGTTATATAGTATTACGTTATGACGTGTAACGTTATATAGTATTACGTTATGACGTATAACGTTATATAGCACATCACTCTAACATATTTCGTTACATAGTATTACGCTATAACGGATAACGATGTGTAGTATTACCTTATGACCTGTAACGTTATATAGTTTTACGTTATGACGTGTAACATTATATAGTATTACGTTATAACGTCTATCGTTATATAGTATTACGTTATAACGTGTAACGTTATATAGTATTACGTTATGACGTATAACGTTATTTGGTATTACCTTATAACGTGTAACGTTATACAGTATTACGTTCTAACGTGTAACGTTATATTGTATTACGTTATGACGTGTAACGCTATATAGTGTTACGTTATGACGTGTAACTTTATATAGTATAACGTTATAACGTCTATCGTTATATAGTATAACGTTATAACGTATAACGTTACGTAGTATTACGTTATAACGTCTGTCGTTATATAGTATTACGTTATAACGTGTAACGTTATATGGTACTACTTTATGACGTGTAACTTTATATAGTGATACGTTCTGACGTTGTAAGGTTATATAGTGCGGCGTTATAACGTATAACGTTATATAGTATAACGTTATAACGTGTAACGTTTTATGGTATAACGTTATAACGTGTAACGTTATATGGTATTACGCTACACAGTATTACTTTATAAAGTGTAACGTTATATAGTGTTACGATATAACGTATAACGTTGTATAGTATTACGTAATAACGTATAACGTTATATGGTAATGCGTTATGACGTGTAACGTTATATAGTGTTACGTTATGACGTGTAACTTTATATAGTGTTACGTTCTGACGTGTAACGTTACATAGTATTACGTTATAACGCATAACGTTATACAGTATTATGTTATAACATGTAACGTTATATGGTATTACGCTACACAGTATTACTTTATAAAGTGTATCGTTATATAGTGTTACGTTATGACGTGTAACTTTATATAGTGTTACGTTCTGACGTGTAACGTTACATAGTATTACGTTATAACGCATAACGTTATACAGTATTATGTTATAACGTGTAACGTTATATGGTATTACGCTACACAGTATTACTTTATAAAGTGTAACGTTATATAGTGTTACGATATAACGTATAACGTTGTATAGTGTTACGTTATAACGTATAACGTTATATGGTAATGCGTTATGACGTGTAACGTTATATAGTGTTACGTTATGACGTGTAACTTTATATAGTGTTACGTTCTGACGTGCAACGTTACATTGTATTACATACGTTATGACGTGTAACGTTACATAGTATTACGTGATAACGTATAACGTTATACAATATTACGTTATAACGTGTAACGTTATATGGTATTACGTTATGACGTATAACGTTATATAGCATTACGTTATGACTTATAACGCTATTTAGCATTACGTTATGACGTATAACGTTATATAGCACATCACTGTAACATATTTCGTTACATAGCATTACGCTATACCGGACAACGATCTGTAGTATTACATTATGACGGGTAACGTTACATTGTATTACGTTATAACGTGTAACGTTATTTGGTATTACCTTATATCGTGTAACGTTACATTGTATTACGTTATGACGTGTAACGTTATATTGTATTACTTTATGACGTGTAACGCTATATAGTGTTACGTTATGACGTGTAACTTTATATAGTATAACGTTATAACGTCCATCGTTATATAGTATAACGTTATAACGTATAACGTTACGTAGTATTACGTTATAACGTCTGTCGTTATATAGTATTACGTTATAACGTGTAACGTTATATGGTATTACGTTACGTCGTGTAACGTTATATAGTGTCACGTTATAACGTTTAACGTTATATGGTACTACGTTATGACGTGTAACTTTATATAGTGTTACGTTGTGACGCGTAAGGTTATATAGTGCGGCGTTATAACGTATAACGTTATATAGTATAACGTTATAACGTGTAACGTTTTATGGTATAACGCTATAACGTGTAACGTTATATGGTATTACGCTACACAGTATTACTTTATAAAGTGTAACGTTATATAGTGTTACGATATAACGTATAACGTTGTATAGTGTTACGTTATAACGTATAACGTTATATGGTAATGCGTTATGACGTGTAACGTTATATAGTGTTACGTTATGACGTGTAACTTTATATAGTGTTACGTTCTGACGTGTAACGTTACATAGTATTACGTTATAACGCATAACGTTATACAGTATTATGTTATAACGTGTAACGTTATATGGTATTACGCTACACAGTATTACTTTATAAAGTGTAACGTTATATAGTGTTACGTTATGACGTGTAACTTTATATAGTGTTACGTTCTGACGTGCAACGTTACATTGTATTACGTTATGACGTGTAACGTTACATAGTATTACGTGATAACTTATAACGTTATACAATATTACGTTATAACGTGTAACGTTATATAGTATTACATTATGACGGGTAACTTTATATAGTGTTACGTTCTGACGTGTAACGTTATATAGTGTTACGTTATGACGTGTAACTTTATATAGTGTTACGTTCTGACGTGCAACGTTACATTGTATTACGTTATGACGTGTAACGTTACATAGTATTACGTGATAACTTATAACGTTATACAATATTACGTTATAACGCATAACGTTATACAGTATTATGTTATAACGTGTAACGTTATATGGTATTACGCTACACAGTATTACTTTATAAAGTGTAACGTTATATAGTGTTACGATATAACGTATTACGTTGTATAGTGTTACGTTATAACGTATAACGTTATATGGTAATGCGTTATGACGTGTAACGTTATATAGTGTTACGTTGTGACGTGTAACTTTATATAGTGTTACGTTCTGACGTGCAACGTTACATTGTATTACGTTATGACGTGTAACGTTACATAGTATTACGTGATAACGTATAACGTTATACAATATTACGTTATAACGTGTAACGTTATATGGTATTACGTTATGACGTATAACGTTATTTAGCATTACGTTATGACGTATAACGTTATATCGTATTACGTTGTAACGTATAACTTTCTATAGGGTTACGTTATAACGTGTAACGTTATATAGTATTACGTTATAACGTGTAACGTTATATGGTACTACGTTATGTTGTGTAACGTTATATAGTGTTACGTTATAACGTATAACGTTATACAGTATTACGTTATAACGTGTAACGTGATACAGTATTACGTTATAACGTCTATCGTTATATAGTATTACGTTATGACGTGTAACGTTATATAGTGTTACGTTCTGACGTGTAACGTTATTCAGTGTTACGTTATAACGTGTAACTTTCTATAGGGTTACGTTATAACGTGTAACGTTATATAGTATTACGTTATAACGTGTAACGTTATATAGTATTACGTTATAACGTGTAACGTTATATGGTACTACGTTATGTTGTGTAACGTTATATAGTGTTACGTTATAACGTATAACGTTATACAGTATTACGTTATAACGTGTAACGGTATATGGTATTACGTTATGACGTGTAACGTTATATAGTATTACGTTACAACGTATAACGATATATAGTATTACGTTATAACGTATAACGTTATACAGTATTACGTTATGGGGTGTAACGTTATATAGTATTACGTTATAACATCTATCGTTATATAGTATTACGCTATAACGTGTAACTATATATGGTATTACGTTATGTCGTATAACGTTATACACTATAACGTTATAACGTGTAACGTTATATAGTGTTACGTTATAACGTGTAACGTTATATAGTGTTACGTTATAACGTGTAACGTTATATAGTGTTACGTTATAACGTATAACGTTATACAGTATTACGCTATGACGTGTAACGTTATATAGTATTACATTATAACGTCTATCGTTATATAGTATTACGTTATAACGTATAACGTTATACAGTATTACGTTATAACGTCTATCGTTATATAGTATTACGTTATGACGTGTAACGTTATATAGTGTTACGTTCTGACGTGTAACGTTATTTAGTGTTACGTTATAACGTGTAACTTTCTATAGGGTTACGTTATAACGTGTAACGTTATATAGTATTACGTTATAACGTGTAACGTTATATGGTACTACGTTATGTTGTGTAACGTTATATAGTGTTACGTTATAACGTATAACGTTATACAGTATTACGTTATAACGTGTAACGGTATATGGTATTACGTTATGACGTGTAACGTTATATAGTATTACGTTACAACGTATAACGATATATAGTATTACGTTATAACGTATAACGTTATACAGTATTACGTTATGGCGTGTAACGTTATATAGTATTACGTTATAACATCTATCGTTATATAGTATTACGCTATAACGCGTAACGTTATATGGTATTACGTTATGTCGTATAACGTTATACAGTATAACGTTATAACGTGTAACGTTATATAGTGTTACGTTATAACGTGTAACGTTATATAGTATTACGTTATAACGTATAACGTTATACAGTATTACGTTATGACGTGTAACGTTATATAGTATTACATTATAACGTCTATCGTTATATAGTATTACGTTATAACGTATAACGTTATACAGTATTACGTTATAACGTGTAACGTTATACAGTATTACGTTACAACGTGTAACGTTATATAGTATTACGTTACAACGTATAACATTATATAGTATTACGTTATAACGTATAACGTTATTTAGTATTACGTTATGACGTGTAACGTTATACGGAATTATTTAATAACGTGTAACGTTATACGGTATTACGTTATGACGTGTAACGTTATACGGAATTATTTAATAACGTGTAACGTTATACGGTATTACGTTATGACGTATAATGTTACGTAGTATTACGTTATAACGTATAACGTTATACAGTATTACGTTATGGGGTGTAACGTTATATAGTATTACGTTATAACGTGTAACGTTATATAGAATTACTCTATAACGTCTAACGTTATACAGTATTACGCTATGACGTGTAAAGTTATATGGTATTACGTTATAACGTGTAACGTTATATAGAATTACGTTATAACGTATAACGTTATACAGTATTACGCTATGACGTGTAAAGTTATATGGTATTACGTTATAACGTGTAACGTTATATAGAATTACTTTATAACGTCTAACGTTACGTAGTATTACGTTATAACGTCTATCGTATATAGTATTACGTCATTACGTATAACGATACATCGTATTACGTCATGACGTTTAACGTTATATGGTACTACGTTATGACGTGTAACGTTATATAGTATTACGATATAACGTATAACGTTATATAGTATTACGTTATATCGTGTGACGTTATATTGTATTACGTTATGACGTGTAACGCTATATAGTGTTACGTTATGACGTGTAACTTTATATACTATTACATTATAACGTGTAACGTTACATGGTATTACGTTATAAAGTCTATCGTTATATAGTATTACGTTATAACGTATAACGTTATACAGTATTACGTTATGACGTGTAACGTTATATAGCATATAACTGTAACATATTTCGTTACATAGTATTACTCTATAACGGATAACGATGTGTAGTATTACATTATGACGTGTATCGTTATATAGTTTTACGTTATGACGTGTAACATTATATAGTATTACGTTATAACGTATAACGTTATATAATATTACGTTATAACGTGTAACGTTATATGGTATTACGTTATGACGTGTAACGTTATATAGAATTACGTTATAACGTCTAACGTTACGTAGTATTACATTATAACGTCTATCGTTATATAGTATTACGTTATAACGTATAACGTTATACGGTATAACGTTATAACGTGTAACGTTATATAGAATTACGTTACAACGTGTAACGTTATATAGTATTACGTTACAACGTGTAACGTTATATAGTATTACGTTACAACGTGTAACGTTATATAGTATTACGTTACAACGTATAACGTTATATAGTATTACGTTATAACGTATAACGTTATTTAGTATTAACGTTATGACGTGTAACGTTATACGGAATTATTTAATAACGTGTAACGTTATACGGTATTACGTTATGACGTGTAACGTTATACGGAATTATTTAATAACGTGTAACGTTATACGGTATTACGTTATGACGTGTAACGTTATACGGAATTATTTAATAACGTGTAACGTTATACGGTATTACGTTATGACGTATAATGTTACGTAGTATTACGTTATAACGTATAACGTTATACAGTATTACGTTATGGGGTGTAACGTTATATAGTATTACGTTATAACATCTATCGTTATATAGTATTACGCTATAACGTCTATCGTTATATAGTATTACGTTATAACGTATAACGTTATACAGTATTACGTTATAACGTCTATCGTTATATAGTATTACGTTATGACGTGTAACGTTATATAGTGTTACGTTCTGGCGTGTAACGTTATTTAGTGTTACGTTATAACGTGTAACTTTCTATAGGGTTACGTTATAACGTGTAACGTTATATAGTATTACGTTATAACGTGTAACGTTATATGGTACTACGTTATGTTGTGTAACGTTATATAGTGTTACGTTATAACGTATAACGTTATACAGTATTAAGTTATAACGTGTAACGTTATATGGTATTACGTTATGACGTGTAACGTTATATAGCATATAACTGTAACATATTTCGTTACATAGTATTACTCTATAACGGATAACGATGTGTAGTATTACATTATGACGTGTATCGTTATATAGTTTTACGTTATGACGTGTAACATTATATAGTATTACGTTATAACGTATAACGTTATATAATATTACGTTATAACGTGTAACGTTATATGGTATTACGTTATGACGTGTAACGTTATATAGAATTACGTTATAACGTCTAACGTTACGTAGTATTACATTATAACGTCTATCGTTATATAGTATTACGTTATAACGTATAACGTTATACGGTATAACGTTATAACGTGTAACGTTATATAGTATTACGTTACAACGTGTAACGTTATATAGTATTACGTTACAACGTGTAACGTTATATAGTATTACGTTACAACGTGTAACGTTATATAGTATTACGTTACAACGTGTAACGTTATATAGTATTACGTTACAACGTGTAACGTTATATAGTATTACGTTACAACGTATAACGTTATATAGTATTACGTTATAACGTATAACGTTATTTAGTATTACGTTATGACGTGTAACGTTATACGGAATTATTTAATAACGTGTAACGTTATACGGTATTACGTTATGACGTGTAACGTTATACGGAATTATTTAATAACGTGTAATGTTATACGGTATTACGTTATGACGTGTAACGTTATACGGAATTATTTAATAACGTGTAACGTTATACGGTATTACGTTATGACGTATAATGTTACGTAGTATTACGTTATAACGTATAACGTTATACAGTATTACGTTATGGGGTGTAACGTTATATAGTATTACGTTATAACATCTATCGTTATATAGTATTACGCTATAACGTGTAACGTTATATGGTATTACGTTATGTCGTATAACGTTATACAGTATAACGTTATAACGTGTAACGTTATATAGTGTTACGTTATAACGTGTAACGTTATATAGTATTACGTTATAACGTATAACGTTATACAGTATTACGTTATGACGTGTAACGTTATATAGTATTACATTATAACGTCTATCGTTATATAGTATTACGTTATAACGTATAACGTTATACAGTATTACGTTATAACGTATAACGTTATATAGTATTACGTTATAACGTATAACGTTATTTAGTATTACGTTATGACGTATAACGTTATACAGTATTACGTTATGACGTGTAACGTTATATAGTATTACATTATAACGTCTATCGTTATATAGTATTACGCTATAACGTGTAACGTTATATGGTATTACGTTATGTCGTATAACGTTATACAGTATAACGTTATAACGTGTAACGTTATATAGTGTTACGTTCTGGCGTGTAACGTTATTTAGTGTTACGTTATAACGTGTAGCTTTCTATAGGGTTACGTTATAACGTGTAACGTTATATAGTATTACGTTATAACGTGTAACGTTATATGGTACTACGTTATGTTGTGTAACGTTATATAGTGTTACGTTATAACGTATAACGTTATACAGTATTAAGTTATAACGCGTAACGTTATATGGTATTACGTTATGTCGTATAACGTTATACAGTATAACGTTATAACGTGTAACGTTATATAGTGTTACGTTATAACGTGTAACGTTATATAGTATTACGTTATAACGTATAACGTTATACAGTATTACGTTATGACGTGTAACGTTATATAGTATTACATTATAACGTCTATCGTTATATAGTATTACGTTATAACGTATAACGTTATACAGTATTACGTTATAACGTATAACGTTATATAGTATTACGTTATAACGTATAACGTTATTTAGTATTTCGTTATGACGTGTAACGTTATACGGAATTATTTAATAACGTGTAACGCTATACGGTATTACGTTATGACGTGTAACGTTATACGGAATTATTTAATACCGTGTAACGTTATACGGTATTACGTTATGACGTATAATGTTACGTAGTATTACGTTATAACGTCTATCGTTATATAGTATTACGTTATAACGTATAACGTTATACAGTATTACGTTATAACGTCTATCGTTATATAGTATTACGTTATGACGTGTAACGTTATATAGTGTTACGTTCTGACGTGTAACGTTATATAGTGTTACGTTATGACGTATAATGTTACGTAGTATTACGTTATAACGTATAACGTTATACAGTATTACGTTATGGGGTGTAACGTTATATAGTATTACGTTATAACATCTATCGTTATATAGTATTACGCTATAACGTGTAACGTTATATGGTATTACGTTATGTCGTATAACGTTATACAGTATAACGGTATAACGTGTAACGTTATATAGTGTTACGTTATAACGTGTAACGTTATATAGTATTACGTTATAACGTATAACGTTATACAGTATTACGCTATGACGTGTAACGTTATATAGTATTACATTATAACGTCTATCGTTATATAGTATTACGTTATAACGTATAACGTTATACAGTATTACGTTATAACGTCTATCGTTATATAGTATTACGTTATGACGTGTAACGTTATATAGTGTTACGTTCTGACGTGTAACGTTATATAGTGTTACGTTATGACGTGTAACTTTATATGGTATTACGTTATAACGTGTAACGTTATATGGTATTACGTTATGACGTATAACGTTATTTAGCATTACGTTATGACGTGTAACGTTACATAGCATTACGTTATTACGTATAACGTTATACAATATTACGTTATAACGTGTAACGTTATATGGTATTACGTTATGACGTATAATGTTATTTAGTTTTACGTTATGACGTGTAACGTTATACGGTATTACTTTATTACGTGTAACTTTATACGGTATTACGTTATAACGTGTAAAGTTATATGGTATTACGTTATAACGTGTAACGTTATATAGAATTACTTTATAACGTCTAACGTTACGTAGTATTACGTTATAACGTCTATCGTATATAGTATTACGTCATTACGTATAACGATACATCGTATTACGTCATGACGTTTAACGTTATATGGTACTACGTTATGACGTGTAACGTTATATAGTATTACGATATAACGTATAACGTTACATGGTATTACGTTATAAAGTCTATCGTTATATAGTATTACGTTATAACGTATAACGTTATACAGTATTACGTTATGACGTGTAACGTTATATAGCACATAACTGTAACATATTTCGTTACATAGTATTACTCTATAACGGATAACGATGTGTAGTATTACATTATGACGTGTATCGTTATATAGTTTTACGTTATGACGTGTAACATTATATAGTATTACGTTATAACGTGTAACGTTATATAGTATTACGTTATAACGTATAACGTTATACAGTATTACGCTATGACGTGTAACGTTATATAGTATTACATTATAACGTCTATCGTTATATAGTATTACGTTATAACGTATAACGTTATACAGTATTACGTTATAACGTCTATCGTTATATAGTATTACGTTATGACGTGTAACGTTATATAGTGTTACGTTCTGACGTGTAACGTTATATAGTGTTACGTTATGACGTGTAACTTTATATGGTATTACGTTATAACGTGTAACGTTATATAGTATTACATTATAACGTCTATCGTTATTTAGCATTACGTTATGACGTGTAACGTTACATAGCATTACGTTATTACGTATAACGTTATACAATATTACGTTATAACGTGTAACGTTATATGGTATTACGTTATGACGTATAATGTTATTTAGTTTTACGTTATGACGTGTAACGTTATACGGTATTACTTTATTACGTGTAACTTTATACGGTATTACGTTATAACGTGTAAAGTTATATGGTATTACGTTATAACGTGTAACGTTATATAGAATTACTTTATAACGTCTAACGTTACGTAGTATTACGTTATAACGTCTATCGTATATAGTATTACGTCATTACGTATAACGATACATCGTATTACGTCATGACGTTTAACGTTATATGGTACTACGTTATGACGTGTAACGTTATATAGTATTACGATATAACGTATAACGTTATATAGTATTACGTTATAACGTGTGACGTTATATTGTATTACGATATGACGTGTAACGCTATATAGTGTTACGTTATGACGTGTAACTTTATATACTATTACATTATAACGTGTAACGTTACATGGTATTACGTTATAAAGTCTATCGTTATATAGTATTACGTTATAACGTATAACGTTATACAGTATTACGTTATGACGTGTAACGTTATATAGCACATAACTGTAACATATTTCGTTACATAGTATTACTCTATAACGGATAACGATGTGTAGTATTACATTATGACGTGTATCGTTATATAGTTTTACGTTATGACGTGTAACATTATATAGTATTACGTTATAACGTATAACGTTATATAATATTACGTTATAACGTGTAACGTTATATGGTATTACGTTATGACGTGTAACGTTATATAGAATTACGTTATAACGTCTAACGTTACGTAGTATTACATTATAACGTCTATCGTTATATAGTATTACGTTATAACGTATAACGTTATACGGTATAACGTTATAACGTGTAACGTTATATAGTATTACGTTACAACGTGTAACGTTATATAGTATTACGTTACAACGTGTAACGTTATATAGTATTACGTTACAACGTGTAACGTTATATAGTATTACGTTACAACGTGTAACGTTATATAGTATTACGTTATAACGTATAACGTTATTTAGTATTACGTTATGACGTGTAACGTTATACGGAATTATTTAATAACGTGTAACGTTATACGGTATTACGTTATGACGTGTAACGTTATACGGAATTATTTAATAACGTGTAACGTTATACGGTATTACGTTGTGACGTGTAACGTTATACGGAATTATTTAATAACGTGTAACGTTATACGGTATTACGTTATGACGTATAATGTTACGTAGTATTACGTTATAACGTATAACGTTATACAGTATTACGTTATGGGGTGTAACGTTATATAGTATTACGTTATGGGGTGTAACGTTATATAGTATTACGTTATAACATCTATCGTTATATAGTATTACGCTATAACGTGTAACGTTTTACGGTATTACGTTATGTCGTATAACGTTATACAGTATAACGTTATAACGTGTAACGTTATATAGTGTTACGTTATAACGTGTAACGTTATATAGTATTACGTTATGACGTGTAACGTTATATAGTGTTACGTTCTGACGTGTAACGTTATTTAGTGTTACGTTATAACGTGTAACTTTCTATAGGGTTACGTTATAACGTGTAACGTTATATAGTATTACGTTATAACGTGTAACGTTATATGGTACTACGTTATGTTGTGTAACGTTATATAGTGTTACGTTATAACGTATAACGTTATACAGTATTAAGTTATAACGTGTAACGTTATATGGTATTACGTTATGACGTGTAACGTTATATAGTATTACGTTACAACGTATAACGATATATAGTATTACGTTATAACGTATAACGTTATACAGTATTACGCTATGACGTGTAACGTTATATAGTATTACATTATAACGTCTATAGTTATATAGTATTACGTTATTACGTATAACGTTATACAATATTACGTTATAACGTGTAACGTTATATGGTACTACGTTATGACGTATAATGTTATTTAGTTTTACGTTATGACGTGTAACGTTATACGGTATTACTTTATTACGTGTAACTTTATACGGTATTACGTTATAACGAGTAAAGTTATATGGTATTACGTTATAACGTGTAACGTTATATAGAATTACTTTATAACGTCTAACGTTACGTAGTATTACGTTATAACGTCTATCGTATATAGTATTACGTCATTACGTATAACGATACATCGTATTACGTCATGACGTTTAACGTTATATGGTACTACGTTATGACGTGTAACGTTATATAGTTTTATGTTATGACGTGTAACGTTATATAGTATTACGTTATAACGTATAACGTTGTATAGTATTACTCTATGACGTGTAACGTTATTTAGAATTACGTTATGACGTGTAACGTTACATAGTATTACGTTATAACGTATAACGTTATATAATATTACGTTATAACGTGTAACGTTATATGGTATTACGTTATGACGTGTAACGTTATATAGAATTACGTTATAACGTCTAACGTTACGTAGTATTACATTATAACGTCTATCGTTATATAGTATTACGTTATAACGTATAACGATATACGGTATAACGTTATAACATGTAACGTTATATAGTATTACGTTACAACGTGTAACGTTATATAGTATTACGTTACAACGTGTAACGTTATATAGTATTACGTTATAACGTATAACGTTATTTAGTATTACGTTATGACGTGTAACGTTATACGGAATTACTTAATAACGTGTAACGTTATACGGTATTACGTTATGGGGTGTAACGTTATATAGTATTACGTTATAACATCTATCGTTATATAGTATTACGCTATAACGTGTAACGTTATATGGTATTACGTTATGTCGTATAACGTTATACAGTATAACGTTATAACGTGTAACGTTATATAGTGTTACGTTATAACATCTATCGTTATATAGTATTACGCTATAACGTGTAACGTTATATGGTATTACGTTATGTCGTATAACGTTATACAGTATAACGTTATAACGTGTAACGTTATATAGTGTTACGTTATAACGTGTAACGTTATATAGTATTACGTTATAACGTATAACGTTATACAGTATTACGCTATGACGTGTAACGTTATATAGTAATACATTATAACGTCTATCGTTATATAGTATTACGTTATAACGTATAACGTTATACAGTATTACGTTATAACGTATAACGTTATACAGTATTACGCTATGACGTGTAACGTTATATAGTGTTACGTTATAACGTATAACGTTATTTAGTATTACGTTATGACGTGTAACGTTATACGGAATTACTTAATAACGTGTAACGTTATACGGTATTACGTTATGGGGTGTAACGTTATATAGTATTACGTTATAACATCTATCGTTATATAGTATTACGCTATAACGTGTAACGTTATATGGTATTACGTTATGTCGTATAACGTTATACAGTATAACGTTATAACATGTAACGTTATATAGTATTACGTTACAACGTGTAACGTTATATAGTATTACGTTACAACGTGTAACGTTATATAGTATTACGTTATAACGTATAACGTTATTTAGTATTACGTTATGACGTGTAACGTTATACGGAATTACTTAATAACGTGTAACGTTATACGGTATTACGTTATGGGGTGTAACGTTATATAGTATTACGTTATAACATCTATCGTTATATAGTATTACGCTATAACGTGTAACGTTATATGGTATTACGTTATGTCGTATAACGTTATACAGTATAACGTTATAACGTGTAACGTTATATAGTGTTACGTTATAACATCTATCGTTATATAGTATTACGCTATAACGTGTAACGTTATATGGTATTACGTTATGTCGTATAACGTTATACAGTATAACGTTATAACGTGTAACGTTATATAGTGTTACGTTATAACGTGTAACGTTATATAGTATTACGTTATAACGTATAACGTTATACAGTATTACGCTATGACGTGTAACGTTATATAGTAATACATTATAACGTCTATCGTTATATAGTATTACGTTATAACGTATAACGTTATACAGTATTACGTTATAACGTATAACGTTATACAGTATTACGCTATGACGTGTAACGTTATATAGTGTTACGTTATAACGTATAACGTTATTTAGTATTACGTTATGACGTGTAACGTTATATGGTATTACGTTATGAAATATAACGTTATATGGTGTTACGTTATGACGTGTGACGTTATATAATGTTACGTTATAACGTATAACGTTATATAGTATAACGTTATAACGTTTAACGTTATATAGTATGACGTTTTAACGTGTAACGTTATATGGTATTACGTTATGAAATATAGCGTTATATGGTGTTACGTTATGAACTGTGACGTTATATAATGTTACGTTATGACCTCTACTGTTATATAGTATTACGTTATAACGTGTAACGTTATATGGTATTACGTTATGACGTGTAACGTTATATGATGTTACGTTATGATGTTTAAAGTTATATAGTATGACTTTATAACGTGTCACGTTGTATAATGTTACGTTATGACGTCTACTGTTATATAGTATTACGTTATAACGTGTAACGTTATGTGGCATTACGTTATGACGTGCAACGTTATATGGTGTTACGTTATGACGTGTAACGATATTTAATATTACGTTATGATGTATAACGTTATGTTGCATATCACAGTAACATATTTCGTTATTTGGTATTACGTTATAACGTGTAACGTTATTTGGTATTACGTTATGACGAATAACGTTATATGGTATAACGTTATAACGAGTAACGTTATATGGTATTACGTTATGACGTGTAACGTTTTATGGTATTACGTTATAACGTCTAACGTATCGTAGTATTACGTTATAACGTCTATCGTTATACAGTATTACGTTATGACGTGTAACAACGTTATACAGTTCTACGTTATGACGTGTAACGTTATATAGTAAAACGTTATTACGTCTGACGTTATATAGTATTACGTTATAATGTCTAACGTTACGTAGTATTACGTAATAACGTTTATAGTTATATAGTATTACCTAATAACATATAACGTTATACAGTATTACGTTATAACGTGTAACGTCATATAGTATGACGTTATAACATGTAACGTTATATGGTATGACGTTATGAAGTATAACGTCATATAGTATGACTTTGTTACGTGTCACGTTGTATAATGTTTCGTTATGACGTCTACTGTTATATAGTATTACGTTATAACGTGTAACGTTATATGGTATTACGTTATGACGTGTAACGATATTTAATATTACGTTATGATGTATAACGTTATATTGCATATCACAGTAACATATTTTGTTACATGGTATTACGTTATGACCTATAACGTTATATGGTATAACGTTATAACGTGTAACGTTATGTATTGTTACGTTATGACGTGTAACGCTATATGGTATTACGTTATGACTTGTAACGTTGTATAGTATGACGTTATAACGTGTTACGTTAAATGGTATTACGTTATGACGTGTGACGTTATATAGTGCTACGTTATAACGCATAATGTTATATAGTATAACTTTATAACGTATAACGTTATATAGTATCACGTTATAACGTGTAACGTTATATGTTATTACACTATGAATTGTAACGTTATATAGTATCACCTTAATACGAGTAACGTTATATACATAGTATGACGTTATAACGTGTAACGTTATATGGTATTACGTTATGACGTGTAACGTTCTATGGTGTTTATTTATGACGTGTGACGTTATATAATGTTACGTTATGACGTCTATTGTTATATAGTATAACGTTATAACGTCTATCGTTATATAGTATTACGTTATAACCTCTATTGCTGTATAGTATTACGTTATAACCGTTAACGTTATAAGGTATAGCGTTATAACGGTTAACGTTATATAGTATAGCGTTATGACGTATAACGTTATATAGCATAACGTTATAACGTGTAACGTCATATAATTTTCCGTTATGACGTGTAACGTTATATAGTATTACGTTATGACGTGTAACGTTATATAGTATTACGTTATGATGTGTAACGTTATATGGTATTACGTTATGACATGCAACGTTATATGGTGTTACGTTCTCACGTGCAACGTTATATGGTGTTACGTTATGACGTGTAACGATATTTAATATTACGTTATGATGTATAACTTTATATTGCATATCACAGTAACATATTTCGTTACATGGTATTACGTTATAGCGTATAACGTTATACAGTATTACGTTATAACGTGTAACGCTATATGGTATTACGTTATGACGTATAACGTTATGTGGTATAACTTTATAACGTGTAACGTTATATAGTATAACGTTATAACGTGTAACGTTATATAGTATGACGTTATAACGTGTAACGTTATATGCTATTACGTTATGACGTCTAACGTTATATGGTATAACGTTATAACGTGTAACGTTATATAGTGTTACGTTGTAACGTGTAACGTTATATAGTTTTACGTTATGACGTGCAACGTTATATACTATTACGCTATAACGTCTATCGTTATATGGTGTAACTTTATAACGTGTGACGTTATGTGGTATTACGCTATGACGTGTAACGTTATGTGGTGTTACGTTATGACGTATAACGTTATGTGGTATAACTTTATAACGTGTAACGTTATATAGTATAACGTTATAACGTGTAACGTTATATAGTTTGACGTTATAACGTGTAACGTTATATAGTATGACGTTATAACGTGTAACGTTATATGGTATTACGTTATGAAGTATAACGTTATATGGTGTTACGTTATGACGTCTAACGTTATATAGTTCTACGTTATGTCGTGTAACGTTATATAGTTCTACGTTATGACGTGTAACGTTATTTGGTATTACGTTATGACGAATAACGTTATATGGTATAACGTTCTAACGAGTAACGTTATATGGCATTACGTTATGACGTGTAACGTTTTATGGTATTACGTTATAACGTCTAACGTATCGTAGTATTACGTTATAACGTTTAATGTTATACAGTATTACGTTATGACGTGTAACAACGTTATATAGTTCTACGTTATAACGTATAACGTTATATAGTATTACGTTATAACGTCTAACGTTACGTAGTACTACGTTATAACGTATAACGTTATACAGTATTACGTTATAACGTGTAACGTTATATGGTGTTACGTTATGACGTCTAACGTTATATAGTTCTACGTTATGTCGTGTAACGTTATATAGTTCTACGTTATGACGTGTAACGTTATATGGTATTACGTTATGACGTGTATCGTTATGTAGTGTTACGTTATGACGTGTAACGTTATATAGTGTTACGTTATGACGTGTAACGTTATATAGTATAACGTTATAACGTGTAGCGTTACATATAGTATAACGTTATAACGTGTAACGTTATATAGAATTACTTTATAACGTCTAACGTTACGTAGTATTACGTTATAACGTCTATCGTATATAGTATTACGTCATTACGTATAACGATACATCGTATTACGTCATGACGTTTAACGTTATATGGTACTACGTTATGACGTGTAACGTTATATAGTTTTATGTTATGACGTGTAACGTTATATAGTATTACGTTATAACGTATAACGTTGTATAGTATTACTCTATGACGTGTAACGTTATTTAGAATTACGTTATGACGTGTAACGTTACATAGTATTACGTTATAACGTATAACGTTATATAATATTACGTTATAACGTGTAACGTTATATGGTATTACGTTATGACGTGTAACGTTATATAGAATTACGTTATAACGTCTAACGTTACGTAGTATTACATTATAACGTCTATCGTTATATAGTATTACGTTATAACGTATAACGATATACGGTATAACGTTATAACATGTAACGTTATATAGTATTACGTTACAACGTGTAACGTTATATAGTATTACGTTACAACGTGTAACGTTATATAGTATTACGTTATAACGTATAACGTTATTTAGTATTACGTTATGACGTGTAACGTTATACGGAATTACTTAATAACGTGTAACGTTATACGGTATTACGTTATGGGGTGTAACGTTATATAGTATTACGTTATAACATCTATCGTTATATAGTATTACGCTATAACGTGTAACGTTATATGGTATTACGTTATGTCGTATAACGTTATACAGTATAACGTTATAACGTGTAACGTTATATAGTGTTACGTTATAACATCTATCGTTATATAGTATTACGCTATAACGTGTAACGTTATATGGTATTACGTTATGTCGTATAACGTTATACAGTATAACGTTATAACGTGTAACGTTATATAGTGTTACGTTATAACGTGTAACGTTATATAGTATTACGTTATAACGTATAACGTTATACAGTATTACGCTATGACGTGTAACGTTATATAGTAATACATTATAACGTCTATCGTTATATAGTATTACGTTATAACGTATAACGTTATACAGTATTACGTTATAACGTATAACGTTATACAGTATTACGCTATGACGTGTAACGTTATATAGTGTTACGTTATAACGTATAACGTTATTTAGTATTACGTTATGACGTGTAACGTTATACGGAATTACTTAATAACGTGTAACGTTATACGGTATTACGTTATGGGGTGTAACGTTATATAGTATTACGTTATAACATCTATCGTTATATAGTATTACGCTATAACGTGTAACGTTATATGGTATTACGTTATGTCGTATAACGTTATACAGTATAACGTTATAACATGTAACGTTATATAGTATTACGTTACAACGTGTAACGTTATATAGTATTACGTTACAACGTGTAACGTTATATAGTATTACGTTATAACGTATAACGTTATTTAGTATTACGTTATGACGTGTAACGTTATACGGAATTACTTAATAACGTGTAACGTTATACGGTATTACGTTATGGGGTGTAACGTTATATAGTATTACGTTATAACATCTATCGTTATATAGTATTACGCTATAACGTGTAACGTTATATGGTATTACGTTATGTCGTATAACGTTATACAGTATAACGTTATAACGTGTAACGTTATATAGTGTTACGTTATAACATCTATCGTTATATAGTATTACGCTATAACGTGTAACGTTATATGGTATTACGTTATGTCGTATAACGTTATACAGTATAACGTTATAACGTGTAACGTTATATAGTGTTACGTTATAACGTGTAACGTTATATAGTATTACGTTATAACGTATAACGTTATACAGTATTACGCTATGACGTGTAACGTTATATAGTAATACATTATAACGTCTATCGTTATATAGTATTACGTTATAACGTATAACGTTATACAGTATTACGTTATAACGTATAACGTTATACAGTATTACGCTATGACGTGTAACGTTATATAGTGTTACGTTATAACGTATAACGTTATTTAGTATTACGTTATGACGTGTAACGTTATATGGTATTACGTTATGAAATATAACGTTATATGGTGTTACGTTATGACGTGTGACGTTATATAATGTTACGTTATAACGTATAACGTTATATAGTATAACGTTATAACGTTTAACGTTATATAGTATGACGTTTTAACGTGTAACGTTATATGGTATTACGTTATGAAATATAGCGTTATATGGTGTTACGTTATGAACTGTGACGTTATATAATGTTACGTTATGACCTCTACTGTTATATAGTATTACGTTATAACGTGTAACGTTATATGGTATTACGTTATGACGTGTAACGTTATATGATGTTACGTTATGATGTTTAAAGTTATATAGTATGACTTTATAACGTGTCACGTTGTATAATGTTACGTTATGACGTCTACTGTTATATAGTATTACGTTATAACGTGTAACGTTATGTGGCATTACGTTATGACGTGCAACGTTATATGGTGTTACGTTATGACGTGTAACGATATTTAATATTACGTTATGATGTATAACGTTATGTTGCATATCACAGTAACATATTTCGTTATTTGGTATTACGTTATAACGTGTAACGTTATTTGGTATTACGTTATGACGAATAACGTTATATGGTATAACGTTATAACGAGTAACGTTATATGGTATTACGTTATGACGTGTAACGTTTTATGGTATTACGTTATAACGTCTAACGTATCGTAGTATTACGTTATAACGTCTATCGTTATACAGTATTACGTTATGACGTGTAACAACGTTATACAGTTCTACGTTATGACGTGTAACGTTATATAGTAAAACGTTATTACGTCTGACGTTATATAGTATTACGTTATAATGTCTAACGTTACGTAGTATTACGTAATAACGTTTATAGTTATATAGTATTACCTAATAACATATAACGTTATACAGTATTACGTTATAACGTGTAACGTCATATAGTATGACGTTATAACATGTAACGTTATATGGTATGACGTTATGAAGTATAACGTCATATAGTATGACTTTGTTACGTGTCACGTTGTATAATGTTTCGTTATGACGTCTACTGTTATATAGTATTACGTTATAACGTGTAACGTTATATGGTATTACGTTATGACGTGTAACGATATTTAATATTACGTTATGATGTATAACGTTATATTGCATATCACAGTAACATATTTTGTTACATGGTATTACGTTATGACCTATAACGTTATATGGTATAACGTTATAACGTGTAACGTTATGTATTGTTACGTTATGACGTGTAACGCTATATGGTATTACGTTATGACTTGTAACGTTGTATAGTATGACGTTATAACGTGTTACGTTAAATGGTATTACGTTATGACGTGTGACGTTATATAGTGCTACGTTATAACGCATAATGTTATATAGTATAACTTTATAACGTATAACGTTATATAGTATCACGTTATAACGTGTAACGTTATATGTTATTACACTATGAATTGTAACGTTATATAGTATCACCTTAATACGAGTAACGTTATATACATAGTATGACGTTATAACGTGTAACGTTATATGGTATTACGTTATGACGTGTAACGTTCTATGGTGTTTATTTATGACGTGTGACGTTATATAATGTTACGTTATGACGTCTATTGTTATATAGTATAACGTTATAACGTCTATCGTTATATAGTATTACGTTATAACCTCTATTGCTGTATAGTATTACGTTATAACCGTTAACGTTATAAGGTATAGCGTTATAACGGTTAACGTTATATAGTATAGCGTTATGACGTATAACGTTATATAGCATAACGTTATAACGTGTAACGTCATATAATTTTCCGTTATGACGTGTAACGTTATATAGTATTACGTTATGACGTGTAACGTTATATAGTATTACGTTATGATGTGTAACGTTATATGGTATTACGTTATGACATGCAACGTTATATGGTGTTACGTTCTCACGTGCAACGTTATATGGTGTTACGTTATGACGTGTAACGATATTTAATATTACGTTATGATGTATAACTTTATATTGCATATCACAGTAACATATTTCGTTACATGGTATTACGTTATAGCGTATAACGTTATACAGTATTACGTTATAACGTGTAACGCTATATGGTATTACGTTATGACGTATAACGTTATGTGGTATAACTTTATAACGTGTAACGTTATATAGTATAACGTTATAACGTGTAACGTTATATAGTATGACGTTATAACGTGTAACGTTATATGCTATTACGTTATGACGTCTAACGTTATATGGTATAACGTTATAACGTGTAACGTTATATAGTGTTACGTTGTAACGTGTAACGTTATATAGTTTTACGTTATGACGTGCAACGTTATATACTATTACGCTATAACGTCTATCGTTATATGGTGTAACTTTATAACGTGTGACGTTATGTGGTATTACGCTATGACGTGTAACGTTATGTGGTGTTACGTTATGACGTATAACGTTATGTGGTATAACTTTATAACGTGTAACGTTATATAGTATAACGTTATAACGTGTAACGTTATATAGTTTGACGTTATAACGTGTAACGTTATATAGTATGACGTTATAACGTGTAACGTTATATGGTATTACGTTATGAAGTATAACGTTATATGGTGTTACGTTATGACGTCTAACGTTATATAGTTCTACGTTATGTCGTGTAACGTTATATAGTTCTACGTTATGACGTGTAACGTTATTTGGTATTACGTTATGACGAATAACGTTATATGGTATAACGTTCTAACGAGTAACGTTATATGGCATTACGTTATGACGTGTAACGTTTTATGGTATTACGTTATAACGTCTAACGTATCGTAGTATTACGTTATAACGTTTAATGTTATACAGTATTACGTTATGACGTGTAACAACGTTATATAGTTCTACGTTATAACGTATAACGTTATATAGTATTACGTTATAACGTCTAACGTTACGTAGTACTACGTTATAACGTATAACGTTATACAGTATTACGTTATAACGTGTAACGTTATATGGTGTTACGTTATGACGTCTAACGTTATATAGTTCTACGTTATGTCGTGTAACGTTATATAGTTCTACGTTATGACGTGTAACGTTATATGGTATTACGTTATGACGTGTATCGTTATGTAGTGTTACGTTATGACGTGTAACGTTATATAGTGTTACGTTATGACGTGTAACGTTATATAGTATAACGTTATAACGTGTAGCGTTACATATAGTATAACGTTATAACGTGTAACGTTTTATAGAATAACGTTATAACGTCTACCGTTATATAGTATTACGTTATAACGTATAACGTTATATAGTATTACGTTATGGCGTATAACGATATTTAGTATTATGTTATGACGTATAACGTCATATTGCATATCACTGTTACATATTTGGTTATATAGTACTACGTTATGACGTGTAACGTTTTATAGTATAACGTTATAACGTCTATCGTTATATAGTATTACCTTATAACATATAACCTTACACAGTATTACGTTATAACGTCTATCTTTATATAGTATTACGCTATAACGTCTATCGTTGTACAGTATTACGTTATGACGTATAACGCTATATAGTATTACGTTATGACGTATAACGCTATATAGTATTACGTTATGACGTATAACGCTATATAGTATTACGTTATGACGTATAACGATATTTAGTATTAAGTTGTGACGTATAACGAGTAAAATCAGCGTATAAACGTCGAAATATCTCCAGCGGGAAAGAAATTACCGTCGAACACGACGAAAAACTGCGTTTCGCGAGCCGATGCGCTTGTTTCGATGCTAAAAGTGAAGTGCGTTTCATTTGGCGTGTGAAAACGAGTAAAATCAGCGTAGAAGCGTCGAAATATCTCCTGCGGGAAAGAAATTACCGTCGAACACGACGAAAAACTGCGTTTTGCGAGACGCTGCGCTTGTTTCGATGCTAAAGTGGCGTGCCATACATTCGGCGTGTGAAAACGAGTAAAATCAGCGTAGAAACGTCGAAATATCTCCAGCGGGAAAGAAATTACCGTCGAACACGACGAAAAACTGCGTTTCGCGAGCCGATGCGCTTGTTTCGATGCTAAAAGTGAAGTGCGTTGCATTTGGCGTGTGAAAACGAGTAAAATCAGCGTAGAAACGTCGAAATATCTCCTGCGGGAAAGAAATTACCGTCGAACACGACGAAAAACTGCGTTTTGCGAGACACTGCGCTTGTTTCGATGCTAAAGTGGCGTGCCATACATTCGGCGTGTGAAAACGAGTAAAATCAGCGTAGAAACGTCGAAATGTCTCCAGCGGGAAAGAAATTACTGTCGAACACGACGAAAAACTGCGTTTTGCGAGCCGCTGCGCTTGTTTCGATGCTAAAGTGGCGTGCGATACATTCGGCGTGTGAAAACGAGTAAAATCAGCGTAGAAACGTCGAAATATATCCAGCGGGAAAGAAATTACCGTCGAACACGACGAAAGACTGCGTTTCGCGAGCGGATGCGCTCGTTTCGATGCTAAAAGTGAAGTGCGTTGCATTTGGCGTGTGAAAACGAGTAAAATCAGCGTAGAAACGTCGAAATATATCCAGCGGGAAAGAAGTTACCGTCGAACACGACGATAAACTGCGTTTAGCGAGCCGATGCGCTCGTTTCGATGCTAAAAATGAAGTGCGTTTCATTTGGCGTGTGAAAACGAGTAAAATCAGCGTAGAAACGTCGAAATATCTCCAGCGGGAAAGAAATTACCGTCGAACACGACGAAAAACTGCGTTTTGCGAGCCGCTGCGCTTGTTTCGATGCTAAAGTGGCGTGCGATACATTCGGCGTGTGAAAACGAGTAAAATCAGCGTAGAAACGTCGAAATGTCTCCAGCGGGAAAGAAATTACCGTCGAACACGACAAAAAACTACGTTTCGCGAGCCGATGCGCTTGTTTCGATGTTAAAGTGGCGTGCGTTGCATTCGGCGTGTGAAAACGAGTAAAATCAGCGTAGAAAAGTCGAAAAATCTGCAGCGGGAAACAAATTACCGTCGAACACGACGAAAGACTGCGTTTCGCGAGCCGATGCGCTCGTTTCGATGCTAAAAGTGAAGTGCGTTGCATTTGGCGTGTGAACACGAGTAAAATCAGCGTAGAAACGTCGAAATATCTCCTGCGGGAAAGAAAATACCGTCGAACACGACGAAAAACTGCGTTTTGCGAGACGCTGCGCTTGCTTCGATGCTAAAAGTGGTGTGCGTTGCATTCGGCGTGTGAAAACGAGTAAAATCAGCGTAGAAACGTCGAAATATCTCCAGCGGGAAAGAAATTACCGTCGAACACGACGAAAAGCTGCGTTTTGCGAGCCGCTGCGCTTGTTTCGATGCTAAAAGTGGCGTGCGTTCCATTCGGCGTGTGAAAACGAGTAAAATCAGCGTAGAAACGTCGAAAAATCTGCAGCGGGAAAGAAATTACCGTCGAACACGACGAAAAACTGCGTTTCGCGAGCCGATGCGCTCGTTTCGATGTTAAAGTGTCGTGCGTTGCATTCGGCGTGTGAAAACGAGTAAAATCAAATTAGAAATGTCGAAATATCTCCAGCGGGAAAGAAATTACCGTCGAACACGACGAAAGACTGCGTTTCGCGAGCCGATGCGCTTGTTTCGATGCTAAAAATGAAGTGCGTTTCATTTGGCGTGTGAAAACGAGTACAATCAGCGTAGAAACGTCGAAATGTCTCCAGCGGGAAAGAAATTACCGTCGAACACGACGAAAAACTGCGTTTCGCGTGCCGATGCGCTCGTTTCGATGCTAAAGTGGCGTGCGATACATTCGGCGTGTGAAAACGAGTAAAATCAGCGTAGAAACGTCGAAATGTCTCCAGCGGGAAAGAAATTACTGTCGAACACGACGAAAAACTGCGTTTTGCGAGCCGCTGCGCTTGTTTCGATGCTAAAAGTGGCGTGCGTTGCATTCGGCGTGTGAAAACGAGTAAAATCAGCGTAGAAACGTCGAAATATCTCCAGCGGGAAAGAAATTACCGTCGAACACGACGAAAAACTGCGTTTTGCGAGCCGCTGCGCTTGTTTCGATGCTAAAGTGGCGTGCGATACATTCGGCGTGTGAAAACGAGTAAAATCAGCGTAGAAACGTCGAAATGTCTCCAGCGGGAAAGAAATTACCGTCGAACACGACGAAAAACTACGTTTCGCGAGCCGATGCGCTTGTTTCGATGTTAAAGTGGCGTGCGTTGCATTCGGCGTGTGAAAACGAGTAAAATCAGCGTAGAAAAGTCGAAAAATCTGCAGCGGGAAACAAATTACCGTCGAACACGACGAAAGACTGCGTTTGGCGAGCCGATGCGCTCGTTTCGATGCTAAAAGTGAAGTGCGTTGCATTTGGCGTGTGAACACGAGTAAAATCAGCGTAGAAACGTCGAAATATCTCCAGCGGGAAAGAAATTACCGTCGAACACGACGAAAAACTGCGTTTTGCGAGCCGCTGCGCTTGTTTCGATGCTAAAGTGGCGTGCGATACATTCGGCGCGTGAAAACGAGTAAAATCAGCGTAGAAACGTCGAAATATATCCAGCGGGAAAGAAATTACCGTCGAACACGACGAAAAACTGCGTTTTGCGAGCCGCTGCGCTTGTTTCGATGTTAAAGTGGCGTGCGTTGCATTCGGCGTGTGAAAACGAGTAAAATCAGCGTAGAAACGTCGAAATATATCCAGCGGGAAAGAAATTACCGTCGAACACGACGAAAAACTGCGTTTTCGAGCCGCTGCGCTTGTTTCGATGCTAAAGTGGCGTGCGATACATTCGGCGTGTGAAAACGAGTAAAATCAGCGTAGAAACGTCGAAATATCTCCAGCGGGAAAGAAATTACCGTCGAACACGACGAAAAACTGCGTTTCGCGAGCCGATGCGCTTGTTTCGATGCTAAAAGTGAAGTGCGTTGCATTCGGCGTGTGAAAACGAGTAAAATCAGCGTAGAAACGTCGAAATATATCCAGCGGGAAAGAAATTACCGTCGAACACGACGAAAAACTGCGTTTTGCGAGACGCTGCGCTTGTTTCCATGCTAAAAGTGGTGTGCGTTGCATTCGGCGTGTGAAAACGAGTAAAATCAGCGTAGAAACGTCGAAATATCTCCAGCGGGAAAGAAATTACCGTCGAACACGACGAAAAGCTGCGTTTTGCGAGCCGCTGCGCTTGTTTCGATGTTAAAGTGGCATGCGTTGCATTCGGCGTGTGAAAACGAGTAAAATCAGCGTAGAAACGTCGAAAAATCTGCAGCGGGAAAGAAGTTACCGTCGAACACGACGAAAAACTGCGTTTTGCGAGCCGCTGCGCTTGTTT